>BOPN01000373.1:102613-105113 GCA_017312705.2 Penaeus japonicus
TATCCATCTATCTCTTTCTCTCTTTCTTTCCATCTCTCTCCCTCCCTCTTGTTCTCCCTCTCGTTCTCCCTCTCGTTCTCCTTCTCCCTCTCCTTCTCCCTTCCCCCCCTCCCCCTCTCTTTCGCACACGCTAAGTTCATAACATATTTCATGCATATATCACAGAAGTCGCCCGAAGGAGTTTGGGTGTAGGAACGTTTTTAACCGTTACCATATAGAAGGGTGAGAGAGAAAGAGAGAGAGGGAGAGAGAGAGAGAGAGAGAGAGAGAGGGAGAGGGGGGGAGAGAGAGAGAGAGAGAGAGAGAGAGAGAGAGAGAGAAAGAGAGAGAGAGAGAGAGAAGGAGAAAGAGAGAGACAGAAAGAAAGACGACGAAAGAGTGTGGGAGGACCTGCCTCCTTCTCCTCCCACCGAGGGAAATCTCACGCCCACATTAAGCCGTCACAACAGACCCACTTACAAGGCGACGTGGGTACGATGGGCATCAGCGATAGAAAGTAAGTACTTACGTCGCAGTTCAGGGCGGTGAAGAATGAGAAGGAGAGGAAGAAAAAGAAGAAGAAGAAGAAGTAGAAGAGGAAGAAGGAAGAGCAGGAAGAGGATAATAATAATAAGAAATAGCAGGGTCTCAGGAGCAGTCTAACGAACCCTTGAGGTTGTCTCATCCAGGAGTGAGCCTGCGACACGCCCCGTCCTGTAGCAATCCTGTAGGAAACGAGGGTCGTACAGGACATGTGGGGAAAGGGTTTAAGTGGGTGTTGCAAGACAGGGTTGCAGGGGATCTACTTTGTTGCAAGGAGGGTTTGCAGGGGGGATGTAGTTTAGATCTAGGGGGGGTTCTAGCAGAGGTTGCGAGGGCTCTACTTTGCTTCAAGGAGTGTTTGCAGAGGTCCTACTTTGTCGCAAGGAGAGTTTGCACTGGCTCTACTTTATTGCAAGGACGAGTTGCAGAAGATTGCAATAACAACTCTCCCAACTCTTCCGGTAGGTAAAGTAAAATGAAAAGAGATATAACTTGTTGCAGATTAAGTCTACGGAATAAAGTCGAAAGATCCTCTCTCCTTTTTTCCCTTTCGTCCTCTTCTCATTCGCTTTCGAAAGAAAAAAAAATAGGAATAAGCAGATGGCGATGTAAACAGATACGGCTCTTGATCCTCATGATGGGATTCTGAGTGGCTGAGGGGGAGGGGGAGGGGGAGGGGGTAGGGGGTAGGGGTTAGGGGGGTCAACTATACCCTCCCCTTCCCTCTGCTACTCCTCTCTCTCTCTCTCTCTCTCTCTCTCTCTCTCTCTCTCTCTCTCTCTCTCTCTCTCTCTCTCTCTCTCTCTCTCTCTCTCTCTTCTCTTCTCTTCTCTTCCTATTCTCTTTGTTCACACTCCCCCTCTCCCCTTCCCATTCTCCTTGTTCTCTTTTTGTCTTTCTTTTTCTGTTTCTTTCCCCCTCCCCCTCCCTCCCCCTCTCCATCCCTCTCCCTTCACATGGCATCCTCCCTTCTCACCATTCCACTCTCCCTAGCTCCCTTCCATACCCTCCTCCCACTCTCCCTCTCCCTCTCCTCCCCTCCCCTCCTCACCCCGCCCCCTTCCCACATCAGGTGCTCCATGCCCACCTGCACGGCCTTATCAGGGAGCAATCTCTGGCCCAAGAATGCCCACAGTGCGAGGGGGAAGCACCGTACTCGAGGTTTGAGTAAAGATAGAAATACTGGATAATTGGAAGGAAGTTATAAGGGTAACATGTAGCTTGGCCGTACTAGTTGGGTTCGAAGTGGATATGTATATATACATATATACAAACATACATGTATACAATATGCATACACACATACATATATACAGTACACATACATACATACATGTATACAGGTTACATACACATATACATGTATACAGTATACATACACACATACACGTATACAGTGTACACACATTAACATGTGTACCTACATACATACACATATGTACACATATACACATATCCATAAATCGTCACAGATTCAACAATGATATCAGTAGAATAAAATTAAAATTGAAACACGGTGAAATTAAAAGTAGCAAAAATATACAGTTATCCATATCCATATACAAACAGATACTGTACCATAGCACATACTTATCTCTAGTAAAGCACTAAAGATATCACGAGTACACAAACTAATTAGCAGCTGTAACCGGTGTATCATTACCATCTAAATCTATCTGTTTCGAAGGTGTAGAAAGGCAAGGTGTACAAATGACTTCGATAGATATACAGCGTATTAATTAACGATATTATCTGCCCGTTGACATTATGGCAGGGTCGGATGTATATGTTTAATCACGGTTGTAATTTAAAGTCACAGGTGAGGTCGGAAGATTTACGAGGTCAATCTTTCTTTTGCTTTGTCTGCCTGTCGTTCTCTTTCTCCCTCTCTCTCTCTCTCTTTGTCTTGCTCTGTTTTGTGACCTTGGTCGGGAAATCGGTGTATAGGAGGAGAGGAGGAGGTCGGGAGAGATCCGTT
>BOPN01000373.1:130113-132613 GCA_017312705.2 Penaeus japonicus
CCTTCCCCTTCCCCTTCCCCTTCCCCTTCCCCTTCCCCTTCCCCTTCCCCTTCCCCTTCCCCTTCCCCTTCCCCTTCCCCTTCCCCTTCCCCTCCCTTCCCCCTCCCTTCCCCTCCCCCTTTCCCTCCCTTCCCTCTCACACAAACACTCCAAGACAACAGAAAACGCATATAGATTGAAAATAGTACAAGAAACGAAACTCAAAGGTCACAGGGCCTCGTATGTAAGTTTCTGGAGATAAGGAAAAAAGATAAAAAAAAGATAGAAACTTATAGAAATATAGAATAAAGAAAAAAAGAGTAAAAAAGATGGGGAGGAGACTCTTGAACGCTTGATTAGCTTTTATCGGTGTTAGAATTCGAAGTGAAGGAAGAAGAAAGGAGGGAGAGGGAGGGTGGGGGTGGATAGAGGGAGGGTGGGAGGTTGAGGGATGAAAGGAGGGAAAGGGAGGGAGGGGGTGGAGGGAGGACGAGAGGGAGGAAGTGTGAGGGCGGGAGGGAGAGAGGTCGATAGATAGAGAGAAAGAGAGAGAGAGTGGGGACGATACAAAAAATACGGAAATAATGATGAGACCGAGAGATGAAAAAAAAAAAAAAAATCATATATATGTATATATGTATGCATGTATGTATGTATGTATGTATATATATATATATATATATATATATATATATATATATATATATATATGTATATATATATATATTAATTAATGAAGGAAGCAGGAAGAACAAACGTTTCGAAAAGTGTCAATGGCCTTCCAAGCGAAGGCGTCTGAAAAATCGATGCTTAGAGAGAAGTTAATATTCCGATGTTCTTCAAAGGACGCGAGATAACGGAGCCCGGGGAATATGTTCGTTCGGGCTTCTTGATTCTGTCTTTGGTGAGACAGAGGTAAATAGAGGGAGAGAGAGGGAGAGGAAGAGGGAGGGGGAGGGGGAGGGAGGAAGGGAGAGGGAGGAAAGGAGAGGGAGGAAAGGAGAGAGAAAGAGAGAGAGAGAGAGAGAGAGAGAGAGAGAGAGAGAGGGGGGGGGGGCTTTGGTGTGTTGTTATGGTTGGTAGGGATGGGGGGGGGGGTCCTGTCTGTCTGTGTCTCTGTCTTTGGTGAGACAGAGGTAAATAGAGGGAGAGAGAGGGAGAGGAAGAGGGAGGGAGAGGGGGAGGGGGAGGGGGAGGGAGAAGGAGGAAGGGAGAGAGAGAGAGAGAGAGAGAGAGAGAGAGAGAGAGAGAGAGAGAGAGAGAGAGAGAGAGAGAGAGAGAGAGAGAGAGAGAGAGAGGGAGGGAGAGGGGGGGGGGGGTTTTGGTGTGTTGTTATGGTTGGTAGGGATGGAGGGGGGGTCCTGTTTGTCTGTGTCTCTGTTTCTTGTATTTTTTATTCTATATTTCGCTTTCTCTATCTTTCCTTTTCTCTCCTTCTTTCTCTCTCTCCCTCTCCCTGTCCCTCTCCATCTCCCTCCCCATCCCCCTACCTCTCTTCCTCTCCTTTTATCCCTCTCCCTCCATCTCTCCTTCTCCCTTTCTCCTTCCCTTTACTCTCCCTCCCTCTCCCTTTATTCCCCTTCCTCTCTTACTCTCTTTCCCACAGCCTTTCACGGAACGGTAGTCGAGAGAATTACTGCCCAGCTGATTAGATTCCGTTTGATTGTGGAACCTAGTGTTTTTTCCCTGTTTTTCTTTCTTTCTTTCTCTTCTTTTCTGTTTTGAGATTTTTTTTCTTCTTTTTCTTTTTTCTTCTTCTTCCTCTTCTTTTTCTTCTTCTTCTCGTTCTTTTTTCTTCTTCTTTCTCTTCTTTTTCTTCTTCTTCTTCCTCATCTTTTTATTTTTTCTTCTTCCCTTTCTCTTCTTCGTCATTTTTCATCTTATTATTATTATTGTTTCCAACATGGGAAATAAAGATGGGAAGGGGAGGAAATAGGGGGGAGATGGAGAATAGAGGGAAGGGAGAGAAAGGGAGGAAATAGAGAGACAGAAACAGATAGGCAGACAGACAGACAAAGATGATGGAAATGAGGAGAATAGAAAAATGGGGCAGTCGCGAGAAGAAACAGGAAAAGTAGAGCAACACTAAAAGAAAAGGAAATGATAGACACCAAGCTGGCGGAATGAACAAGAGAAGAATAGGCACGGCGATGCAAGTCTCCCAACAGGTCCTGGATGGAGTTACAACCGGAGGTCATACACGGGGTCAGGCCAGGTCAAAGAGGGCGCAGGGACGGGCTGTCGACGACAAAGCTCGCTCCGTCGGGGAGGAGGGGAAAGTGGCCAGCCCTCGGAGGAAAGGGAATGAAAAAGGATATGATTATTGTATTTATCTTTATTATCATTTCCTTAATTGGTATTGGTATGTTCATTGTTATTATCATTATTATTATTATCATTATTATTATTATTATTATTATTATTATTGTCATCGTCATTAGCATCATCATCGTTGTTATGATTATTATGATTGTTGTTATTATTATTATCCTCAGTATTATTATTATTATTATCCTCAGTA
>BOPN01000373.1:135113-137613 GCA_017312705.2 Penaeus japonicus
CCCCTCTCCACTCTCCCTCCCTCTCCCCTCTCCCTCTCCCTCCCTCTCCACTCTCCCTCCCTCTCCCCTCTCCACTCTCCCACCTCCCTCCCTCTCCCCCCTCCCTCTCCCCTCTCCACTCTCCCTCCCTCTCCCCTCTCCCTCTCCCTCCCTCTCCACTCTCCTTCCCACTCCCTTTACATCTCCATCCTCATCATTATCTCCCACTCCCTCTCCTTCCCCGTCTCTCTCTCTCTCTCTCTCTCTCTCTCTCTCTCTCTCTCTCTCTCTCTCTCTCTCTCTCTCTCTCTCTCTCTCTCTCTCTCTCTCTCTCTCTCTCTCTCTCTCTCTCTCTCTCTCTCTCTCTCGATGTGTGTGTGTGTGTGTGTGTGTTTGTTTGTTTGGGTTGGTTGGGTGTTTGTGCGTGCGTGTGTATAAGATTAAACAATTTAGTATCTAATTATTATATGTAGTGTTCGTATAAGTATTGTATCATTTCTGAATCATGAATTATAATCATTATTATAGTTATCTTCATCACGATTATTACTATTTTGATTATTATTATTATTAATAATAATTCTATTTTTATTGTTATAGCTATTATTATTACTATTTTGTTATTATTGCTGTTGTTATTGTTATTTTTATTAATATTGATATGTTATTACTATTTCTATTATCATTGCGATTATTATTACTATGATCATTATCATTACTATTATTATTACTCTCCAGAAACATTTGAAAATATATGTGTTAAGAGAACACTCCATTTGTTCAAAATGTTGAAAACGAATAATTTCATCTTGCAACGGCTAATCCTTCATTGCAAAAATGGAGAGGGAGAAATTCCTCAGTGCGTTGCAATCTGCGATTAGATAACCAAAATGAATTAGTGTTCCCTGTCGGTAAATTCTGGTATATCGTCTGCGTTTACTGGAGAACTTAAGGGAGGGGATAAAGATGGGGAAGTTTGGAGGAGAGGAAGGTGAAGGGGAGGATGAAGAAGAGGAAGAGGTGGAGGAGGAGGGGAAGAGGAAGAAGAAGAAGGGTGAAGGAAAAGGGGAAGAACAGGCTGAAGAGAAGGAATAGGGAGAACAGGAAGACTAAGAAGGAGAGGAAGAGGATATAAGAAGTCTGTGATGAAGAAGAAAAAGAAGAAGAAAAAAATGATAAAGTAGGGCGAAAGAGAAGAATAAGGAGGAAGAGGAAGAAAAATAATAAACAAGAATAGAAGTATCAGCAGCAGAAGGAAGAAAAAGAGGAAGAGGAGGAAGAAGAAAGAAATAATATCCCATAAATCATCTGAGATTATACCACGCTTTGTTCATTAATAAAACCCAGGCTTCAGCAACCTTGTATTCGCGTAGAAATTTGCCATCGAAGAATTTAAAAAAAATGAGAAGGAGGGAGAGGGAGAGGGAGAAGGTGGGGAAGGGTGTGTGTGTGTGTGTGTGTGAGAGAGAGAGAGAGAGAGAGAGAGAGAGAGAGAGAGAGAGAGAGAGAGAGAGAGAGAGAGAGAGAGAGAGAGAGAGAGAGAGAGAGAGAGAGAGAGAGAGAGAGAAAATAAACGTTGTAAAAGATGCAATTTATCAAACGATTTGCCTCGCATTCTCCAGGTGAACATATTGCACACGTGATGAAAAATGGTTGCGTTGAGGACGCGAGAAACGGTGACGTTAATTGTTATAAATAAAACGGCTTTGGGATCCGCCGTTTATCACTGATAAGCACGGGGTGATAAATGGAGCAGAGAGAAAGAGAGGGGGAGGGAGATTGAGAAAGAGGGAGAAGAAGGAGAGGGATAGGGAGAAGGAGATGGAGAGGGAGAGGGAGAGGGAGAGATAGAGGGAGAAGGATATTAAGAGGTGGAGAAGGAGAAGGAGAGGGAGAGGTAGAGGAAGAGGGAGAAGGAGAGAGAGATTGAGAGAGAGGGAGAAGAAGAGAGAGATTGAGAGAGAGGGAGATGGAGATGGAGATGGAGATGGAGATGGAGAGAGAGGAGAGAGGAGAGAGAGAGAGAGAGAGAGAAAGAAAGAGAGTGAGGAGAGATAAAAAAAAATCAAATGTTGAATTGATTGTTGTTTTGACTAGCATCTAAAGTATTCTTTTACTATTTATTTATTTAGCGTTGAGTAAATGTAGAGGGAAGTTCAGGAAAGTCACTGATAAATTTGAGAAGAAAAAACGACATAGAAAAATTCAAAAGGAAATGAGATGGGATGAAAAAACAACAACAAAAGAATCGTAAATTTCTCCCAAGTATAAACACAGCGAAAACAAGAAGAAGAAAAAAAAGAAAGAAAAATAAATGGAACGTTGGGTTAATAACAAGCTCGTCTACAAGCAGGGGAGACGTTTATCATTCGGGGCCGTTAACGGGGCGGCGAGTGTCGGATGACGTCACGGCGAACCCCTAAATGAAGCCTCGAACCACCAAATCTCGAACCATCAGCGCGCGGGTTCCGAACAACGAACCGTCTGTGTTGTGGGGGGTCGAGGGAAGGGAGGTGAGATG
>BOPN01000373.1:140113-147613 GCA_017312705.2 Penaeus japonicus
ACACACAAACACACACACACACACACACACACACACACACACACACACACACACACACACACACACACACACACACACACACACACACACACACACACACACACACCTCCCCCACCCCCTCCCCCCCCTACCTCTTCCCTTTCCCCCTCGCCCCCTAATCATACACCACATACAGTCCATTTCTTTTTTTCTTATGTAAACAATTCCTACCCAAGCCACTGCAAGCCAATGCAAGTCACTCTTCGTCAACATTGCAAGTGTCTGCCCCCGCCCTGTTCTCTGCTCTGGATCGGTTTGCAATCTCCGTTGCAAATCTCACGTGGTCAAATTCATTTTTTTCTACAGGTTTAGGGATTCGAAAGATGGCTGGCTATTATTTTTGCTTTCCGCTGTGATTTGTTTGTATTTTTTCCCCCTGCCTTCCTCCCCTTCCTCCCTTTTTTCTCTTTCTTTCTGCTTGTCTATTTATCTTTTTTTATTTTTCTCTCTCTCTGCTTCTCTCTCTCTCTCTCTCTCTCTCTCTCTCTCTCTCTCTCTCTCTCTCTCTCTCTCTCTCTCTCTCTCTCTCTCTCTCTCTCTCTCTCTCTCTCTCTCTCGCTCTCTCTCTTTCTTTCTTTCTTTCTTTTTCTCTCCCTCTTTTTCTCTCACTCCCCTCACCTCCCATCTCACCCTCCCTTCCTCCCTCTCCCCCTTTCCCTTGCACTCTCCCTCCCTCCCTACCACCTCCCTCCCCGCCCTTACCCTCCCCCTCCCTTCCCTCCCCCCTCCCTCCCTCCCTCCCTTTACCCTCCCCCCTCCCTTTACCCTCCTTGCTCCCTTTACCCTCCCCCCTCCCTTTACCCTCCCTGCTCCCTTTACCCTTCCCCCTCCCTTCCTCCTTCCCTCCCTCCCTTTACCCTCCCCATCTCAATCGATTCGTCCCCGTAGTCTGTCTCACATAATTTGTAGTCACAACAAAATATTCGAAATATACGTATTCACCATAAAAAAGGACCATAAACCTTTCGACGCGCCATTCAATACCGCTTCAAAAATTACTCTCGCTATAAATAAAACGAAATCTTTAAGTTACTGAAGCGCTTGGGTCGTGCATTCAAAATTATATTTATTGACGGGAGGGAGGGAGGGAGGGTGGGGGGGGAAGAGGTAGGGAGAGAAGGAAGGTGGGGGGGAAGAGGAAGGGAGGGAAGGAGGTGGGGAAAGAGGAAGGGAGAGAGGGAGGAAAGGAGAGAGGGAGGAAAGGAGAGAGGGAGGAAAGGAGAGAGGGAGGAAAGGAGAGAGGGAGGAAAGGAGAGAGAGAAGAGAGAGAGAGAGAGAGAGAGAGAGAGAGAGAGAGAGAGAGAGAGAGAGAGAGAGAGAGAGAGAGAGAGAGAGAGAGAGAGGGAGGGAGGAATAAACACAATAACTTGATCACGAACCGTTGTACATCAAACTGATAACCGAAATCAAATCAGGCGCACGCACCACAGGGAAGAAATATGGATTGCCAGGATGTTTTTTTCGGCCCTTTTTTCAAACACACACACACACACACACACACACACACACACACACACACACACACACACACACACACACACACACACACACACACACACACACACACACACACACACACACACACACACACACACACACACACACACACACACACACACACACACACACACACACACACACACACACACACACACACACACACACACACACACACACACACACACACACACACACACACACACACATAAACACACACAGACACACACACACACACACACACACACACACACACACACACACACACACACACACACACACACACACACACACACACACACACACACACACACACACACACACACACAGAGAGAGAGAGAGAGAGAGAGAGAGAGAGAGAGAGAGAGAGAGAGAGAGAGAGAGAGAGAGAGAGAGAGAGAGAGAGAGGAATCATAAGTGTGTTACTCTGTCATCGAAAGAGAAGACTAAAATATGTTTTGATTATCATGAAGAAAGGAGAGAGTAAAGTTAAAGAGAGAAGAGGAGGGTGAGGATAAGGAGAGAGGAGATAGATGAAGAGGAGAAAGTGACAACTGGTGTATGTCTATGTATGTGTATGTGTGCGTATGGTTGTGTGTGCGTGTTGGGGGGAAGCGGGGTTAGCGTATACATGGGTCTGTGTATAGGAGTCTGTATATGTGTATGTATGTGAGTTCGGATGTGCGTCCGTTCCTAAGAGTTTGTTGAGACACGCATTCCCTTGCCCTTACGAACCCGTATGGGGGCAGCTGCCACGAGAACCCTAGGTCACGAGGTTCACGACCTTCCCAGCAACTGACCTCGTCCACCTCGCCTTCCTGCCGCAGGAACTTCTCAACTTGTAAACACGCCGTTTGTCTTCGTTAAACGCCGCCCGAACGCCCATTACCGCGGCTTGACCCCGTGTCAGGTCCTCCTAGCTGACGCCCTCGCTCTCGCCTTCGCTCTCGCCCTCGCCCTCGCCCTCCCCGCAGATGTTTCTAGGGTCGTTTGCCACTTGAAATGGCCCTTATTCTTTATATTCTCCTCCTCCTCCTCCTCTTCCTCTTCCTTCTGTATTTGAAGCTCCTCCTACTCTTCCTCCTCCTCCTCCTCCTCCTCCTCCACCACCACCACCACTACTAGCACCAGTCATGAAACAAGGACGTGCAGCTTCACCCCCCCTCCCTCCTCCCTCTTCTCCACCCTACCCATCTCCCTCCCTCTAAGTCCCAATCTCCTTACTCCCTCCCTCCCCCCACTCCCCTTCCCCACCCCCTTCCAATCACCTTTCCCCCCACTCCCCTTCCCCATCCCCTTCCAATCACCTTTCCCCCGCCCCTCGCCCCGCCCCCTCCCCTCTTTGATTTCACTCACACCTGCCACCGAATCTGTCACTGTCGTGTCACTGGGATTGTGTAACTGATTGGGAAATGACATGACAGGCCCAGAGAGCGAGGAACGAGCCGAAAAATGACAAGTGCGGCTGAAGGTGTCATGTCAGACGTGTCATGTCACGACCGCCCACTCTGTTGTTTTGTTTGCGAAGGAGTGTGGCAGGTTGTTGCCATGACGTGACACCTTTGCCGATTTTTTGTGATTTGAATGAAGTAGGTTTTTTTTTAGTTGTTTATTTATCTAGTTTTTATTTGTTAATTATTTATTTGTTTTTGTTTATTTATTTATTTTTGGTAATATGTTTGTTTTTGTTTATTATTTTATATGTTTTTGTTTATTCATCTGCTTGTTTTAATTTATTAATTAATTTTTGGTAATTGATATGTTTGTTTTTGTTTATTATTTTATTTGTTTTTGTTTATTCATCTGTTTGTTTTAATTTATTAATTTATTTTTAGTCATTGATATGTTTGTTTTTGTTTATTCGTCTGTTTGTTTTTGTTTATTCATTTATTTGTTTTTGGTTATTTATATATATTATACATATTACGAAGCGGGGAATCGCTCATTCGTCCAGTGATATTTACCCAACGCCCGTAACACTCCTGACAACCTGTCGTCTTAGAACTATCATCACGCCCACCGCCCACAAGTCTTTCTCTTGTACGACTGACTTCGTTGTGTCCCCCTACCCCCCCCCCCCCTCTTTCCCTTTTCCCGCTATTCCCTCACCCCTCATCCCACCCTTCCCCCTCCCACCCCACTCCCGTCCGGCCTGTTCGCCCCCGCGTTTCTCCTTTAACCTTTCCCTCTTTCTTGTCCTCCTTCGTCTCCGCCTTCTCCTTAACCTGCTTCTTCCTCCTCTCTCTTTTATCTGTTCTTCCTCTTTCTCTGTCTCTTCCCACTTCCTTCTCGATCCCGTCCCTCATCCTTCTTCCTCTCTTTTACCTCCGCCTCCCCCGCACCGTCTTTTCTCTCCATTTTACTCCCTCCTTTCCCTCTCTCTTTTACACCTTAATTCCCCCTTCCTCTCAACACTCCTCCCTCTCCCAATTGCTCCTTCCTTCGTCCTCCCTCTTATTCCCTCCCTTTCCTCCTCTCTTTTACTTCCTCCATCTCTCCCCCTCTTACTCCCTCCCTTTCCCCCACCCTCTTACTGCCTCCATTTTCTCCTCCCTCGTACTCCCTCCTCCTCCCTCTTACTTTCTCCTTTTCCTCCTCCCTCCTTCCTCTCCCCCTCTTGCTCCCTCCTTCCTTTCCCCCTCTTACTCCCTCCTTCCTCCTCCCTCGTACTCCCTCCTTCCTCCTCCCTCTTACTCCCTCCTTCCTCCTCCCTCTTACTCTCTCCCTTTCCTCCTCCCTCATACTCCCTCCTTCTTCTCCTCCTCTTACTCCCTCCCTTTCCCCCTCCCTCTTACTCCCTCCATTTTCTCCTCCCTCGTACTCCCTCCTCCTCCCTCCTTCCTCTCCCCCTCTTACTCCCTCCTTCCTCTTCCCTCTTACTTCCTCCTCCCTCTTACTCTCTCCCTTATACTCCCTCCTTCCCCTCCCCCTCTTACTCCCATCTTTCTGCTCCCTCTACTCCCTCCCTTTCCTCCTCCCTCATACTCCCTCCTTCCCCTCCTCCTTCTTACTCCCTCCCTTTCCTCCTCCCTCTACTCCCTCCCTTTCCTCCTCCTTCGTACTCCCTCCTTCCCCTATCCCTCTTTTCCCCTCCTTCCCGCTCCCCCTAACACTCCCTCCCTTTCCCCTCTCCCTCTTTAGTCCCTCCTTCCCCCCTCCTCCCTCTTCCTCCCTTCACTACCCCACCCTCTCCCTCTTCCCCCAGCATCCCCGAATCCATCATCTCGTGTTGCTCTGCCGTCATTTCTGCAACGGCATAATTGTGGATTCGCGCCTCAAGTATTTTCTTGCAAGTGGCACATTTGGGCGGAGATGGTTGCAGATTGGAGGTCATTTTGTTCGTTTTTTTTGTGTGTGTTTTTCTGTTTTTGTTTTGTTTTGTTTGTTTTGTTTTCTGGTTCTCTTTTTCTTTCATTTTTCTGTCTCTCTCTCTATTTCGTTATCTCTTTTGTTTCGGGTTGTTTTATTTGTTTGGTTTTGTCTCTTTATTTCTTCCTTTTTTCTCTCTCTCCATATCTTTGTCTCTTTATTTTTTTATGGTTATGGGGGTGGGGGTTGGGATGGGGGTGGGGGTGGAATGTCGTTTTGGGTTTGGTGAAAGTAATTGGTGTTGATGGGTGTTTGTCTGTCTCTTTTTCCCTCTCTCTCTCTTTCTTTCGTTTTTTTTCTTTCTCTTTCTCTCTCTTTCTTGTTCTTTCTGTCTCTCTCTCTCTCGCTCTCCCCCTCCCTCCCTCCCTCCCTCTCAAGCGCAGAGCATCATAAGTCTCCCAGTAATGGCTCGGTGTTTTCCTTCAAAATCGCAAGTGATTATTTTCTCTCTCGGCGCTTGAAGAATTGAGTGACACTTGAATTTTACATGATGTGCAATTGAGTTTCCCTGTTGTTTTTTCTCGTTTTTTTAGACGATGATTCTTAACTTTAGATTGTTCTTTGCTAAGATTTTTCTTGTGATTATTATTATTATTATTTACTTTCTTTTACTCTGTTTCTTAGAAGTGATTATTTTACAAATTATTTTTATCTATTTTCTTATGGTCATTATTCCATAATTTACATATCTTTATTTCGTTTTATTTTCTTTCCACTTTCGTAAATTCAGTGATCCCTAATTCAATTGTTGAATATAATCGTTCATGGATTTTTGTTCCATTTTCTTTTTTGTTTGTAAACAGCTATGTTGTATTTATTTATCTATTTATCTATCGATTTATGTATCCAGTTGTTTATTTCTTTATGTGAATTACTAATCCGTTATATAAGATGTCACCTCCTGTTCTTGCAATGACTCGGATGTCGATGTTGAAGGGAGTGCAACAAGGGATGCGGTCGAGGAGTTAGGGAAAGTAGGGAACCAGGTCTTCGCCTCTGTTGCAGATGGGGTCGGTCTCTCTCTCTCTCACTCTCTCTCTCTCTCTCTCTCTCTCTCTCTCTCTCTCTCTCTCTCTCTCTCTCTCTCTCTCTCTCTCTCTCTCTCTCTCTCTCTCTCTCTCTCTCTCTCTCTCTCTCATTCTTTCCATCACCATATCTGTTGCAGATGGGGTCGATTTCTCTCTCTCTCTCTCTCTCTCTCACTCTCTCTCTCTCTCTCTCTCTCTCTCTCTCTCTCTCTCTCTCTCTCTCTCTCTCTCTCTCTCTCTCTCTCTCTCTCTCTCTCATTCTTTCCATCACCATATCTGTTGCAGATGGGGTCGATCTCTCTCTCTCTCTCTCTCTCTCTCTCTCTCTCTCTCTCTCTCTCTCTCTCTCTCTCTCTCTCTCTCTCTCTCTCTCTCTCTCTCTCTCATTCATTCCATCACCATCTCCCCCTCCCTCACCATCTCCCTATCCCTCTCTCTCTCTCCCTTTCCATCTCTATCTCCGTCTCCTGCATACACTTACATTCCATTCATGTATATATCTATCTCTTTGTTTACATTCCCCTTTCTCTTCCTCCGCCTCTCCTCTCCCCTTCTCTCCTCCCTGGACGTACCTGGCAAGTCCCCCGCCGGTCGAGTTGCAAGTTGCAAGCCGTTGAGTCACGAGACCGGCCCGGCTGGCACCGAGATGAAAGGAGCAGTTGAGAGCCGGTGCAACATGGCCGCCGCGGAGACTGGCCAGAGTGTCGCGTCGTTGTCAGTCTGTCCTTCGTCCCGCCAGTTTCTCCGGTCGTCCGTCTGTCTGTTCGTCCGTCGTTCTGTTTGTCCGTCTTTTGTTTGCGGAGGAGGATCTGTTTGCGGTTTGTGAAGTCTTCGTCTGCGATACTGCCCCTCCGTCCCCGGCCGCCATGTTTGCTCTCCTCTCAGACGCTGTGTAAGATTGTGTCGGGGCTGTGTGTCCATTTTGGCCGGACGTGTGTTTTACTGTTGAGCGGATGAGGGGAGGGGGGAGGGAAGGGAGAGGGAGAGGGGAGGGAAGGGGACGGGAGGGGAGGGGAGGGGAGGGGAGGGGAGGGGAGGGGAGAGGAGAGGAGAGGAGAGGAGAGGAGGGGAGAGGAGAGGAGAGGAGAGGAGGGGAGGGGAGAGGAGGGAAGAGAAGGGAGAGGGGTGGGAATATAATGGAAGTTGATGAAACAGGATGGGAAGGAAGGAAGGGAAGGGGAAAAGAGGAGAGGAGAAGAGACCGGGTGGGGAGGGAAGGAGAGGGGAGGGTATGGCGGGGAAGGAGGGCGATGACGAGTGCGGTCACGCCATGTGCAGGGCGGCATGTGTGTTTCCTGTGCCATGTGTTGCTTGGGCTCGTCTCGCCCGCGTTGACACGGGCGTGAATGACGCGCGGGATGACGCGGCGATTCGCACGGGGGGGGGGGGGGGTGGGAGGCGCACTCTCGATAACCAATTGTTTCCTTTCCCGCAGGTGGCTCGAGGACGAGAGCGACGAGGACGACGCCGCAGGAGGTGCGAGCGGCGGAGGCTTTCCCGAGGGCGGGGGAGAAGCCGGGGAAGGGGGAAGAGACCCCCCTGGCCCGGGAGAGAGGGAGGACCCCCC
>BOPN01000373.1:152613-160113 GCA_017312705.2 Penaeus japonicus
TTGTTACTATTACTATTTATTACCATTATTTTGATTCTTCTCTTTCTTCCTTTCCTTCTCCTCCTCCCATTCTTTATTCTCCTTCCTTTACTCCTCCTCCTCCTTTATTTCTTCTTCCTCTTTCTCCCATTATATGTTCTTCCTCCTTCCCTCCTCCTCCTCCTTCTCCTCCGTTTCCTCCTTTTCTTCATCCTTTTCCTCTCTTCATTCTCATCCTCTTCATTATTATTATCATTATCCTTCTCCTTTTATTTCTTTTCTCCTTATTATTCAATAATTAATTTACTTTTTATTTTGACTTTATTTTTTGTTAGAACAAGAGCACTCGCCAAGACTGATTCGCAGATTTTGTTACCACTTACTTTAATGTGTGCGTGTATAAGGTCCATCCATGTCCGTGTCTATAAACGTGTGTGTGTGTGTGTGTGTGTGTGTGTGTGTGTGTGTGTGTGTGTGTGTGTGTGTGTGTGTGTGTGTGTGTGTGTGTGTGTGTGTGTGTGTGTGTGTGTGTGTGTGTGTGTGTGTGTGTGTGTGTGTGTGTGTGTGTGTGTGTGTGTGTGTGTGCGTGCGTGTCCGTACTATCAACAAATATCCCGAAGCATGAATTGCTGCAACTTAACCACCCTTTGACACGAATGCAACGGAATTTCAACCAGACGAACGGATGGTTACGAAAAAGAAATCAAAAGAAAATTAATATCAAGATGACGGGAAGAATTTGGTAGTAAATACTTCGGTTACTTGATCAGATGAGTAAGTATGATAAATAAGCCTTTGGCACGAATAGACGGTGTTTCAGACAGACAGATAGATAGACAAATAGACTCTTGTGTGAATGGAGGGCCGATTTTTTCTTCCTCGGACTTTCCTTTGTTATTCCCCCTTTTTGTTATTCTTCTTCGTTTTCCTCGTCCGCCCACGTCTTCGTCCTTCTTCATCATCATCTTCATTTTCTTCTTCATTATATTCTCCGGTTCTTCTTCTCCTCCCCCTCCTCTTTCTCCTCTTCGTATGTTTTATTTTATTTGCCTCTTCTTCAGTTCCTCTCCCTCCTCTTCTTCCTCTTCCTCTTTCTTCCTCCTCCCCCTCTTCCCTCTCCACCTCCTCCTTCCTTCTCCTTCTCCTCCCCCCTCCACTTCGTCCTCCTCCTCCTCCTCCCCTTTCCTCTCACACCTCCTCCTACTCCTCCCCCTCCCTCTCCACCTCCTTCCTCCTCTCTTCCTCTTCTCTTTCTCTCGCACCCTCTCCGTGGCGAGTCACCACCGACGCCCGCCCTCTTTCCCTCTTCCCATTTATCGCCTTAGTTCACGAGGGGCGATCAGTGCGCGGCGCGTCTATTTTTTCATTCTTCTTCTTCTTTCATTTGTGTTCCTTTCGGAGTTTCTTCTTTTCGTTTTTGATTTTTGATATATCTATTATTTTTTCTTTGATTTTCTTTCTCTTCCTCTCTTACTTCTTCTGATTCTGATTCTTCGTCTTCTCCTTCTGTTTCTTCTTCTTCTTCTTCTTTCTCTTCTTCTTCCTCCTTCCCCTTCTCCTTTTCTTCTTCTTCTTCTCCTCCTACCCCCTCTTCTTCTTCTTCATCTTCCCTTTCTTCCTCGTCCTCCCCACTCTTCTTCGTCTTCCTTCTCCTCCTCCTCCTCCTCCTCCTTTTCTTCTTTAATTTCAGTGGAATCAAACGAGGAATCAGAGAAGGGTTTAGAATAAATATATTTTTTCATGCGTTTAAGAGAGAAGAAAGAAACAAGCAACAAGACTTTACTTCTTGAAAGTAAGATAAAAAGGACAGTTAATAAGTAACGTCAGTTTAAAGGTACGTAATTACATGGAAACAAGAAAAGAAATAATTCAGATGAAAATATTAGATCTCAGAATGCGTCTGTGACTTCTTTTGTTTTGTGTATTTTTTTTTCTCTCTGTTTATGCGTTTTCTTATCATAAAATTTCTTCTATATTCAGCGTGAATAAACTTTAGATTTGGAATATTCAAAAGAGAATGAAAAAACGATCCTTTTATCTTTTCCTTTTTCGGAAAATAAGAAATAATAAGAAGCAGAAATAATCCTTTGAACTTCCAATATGCAAATCAGAATACAAAAAAAAAATTTTTTTTTTCTTTTTCTTTTTTCTTTTTTTTCTAGTTTCTTTCTATTTATATTTCAAGTCCTTTTAGGAGCTTGCAAAGAGCGCTTTAAGGACTCATTCAGTGTCTACAAAATATGCGAAATTTAGCCAGTATCATTTATCAATGCTAACCTTTGACCTTGCCTGAAGCTTTAGTGAAATATTTGAGGTTAAATAACGTGTCTGTTTGCAGGTGATGGTGGTGGGGGTTGGGGGTGGGGGTGGGGGTGGGGTTAAAAGGGTAATGTGTTTATTTTTTTTCTTTCTTTCTTTCTTTTTCGGAGTTCTTATGAAGATTGTTGATGGGTAGAGGGTCTTGGTTGTATTTTTTATTTTGTTGGTGTTTAAATTTTGCATATATATATATATATATATATATATATATATATATATATATATATATACACATTTAAATATATATACATATATTTAAATATATATATATCTATCTATATATATATATATATATATATGTATGTATACGTGTGTGTGTGTGTGTGTATGTCTGTGTGTGTGTGTGTGTGTGTGTGTGTATACATATGTGTGTGTGTGTGTGTGTGTGTGTGTACATATGTGTGTGTGTGTGTGTGTGTGTACATATGTATTTGTATTGTCGGGAAATTCACATTTTTATAATCGAATTTCTTCCAACAAGGATGTTGCACAAACTTTGTCTTTTTTTTCAAAATATCACTTCCTTTGCATCCCCCCCCCTCCTCCACTGAATTCTTTAGCAACACTTCAACCTGCATTCCTCTGCCTCTTGCTCGTGTTCTCCAAAATGGCTTTCGTATCCTGCTGTAACTTTGCCTCCTCGAGGAAATATATTCCGCGTCTTGGAATATGCACTCGACTTACGCTCCGTGCGCTGCCAGTTAGTACTTTTGGAAAAAAAAATGATTTGTTATTTATTTTTATGTTAATTTCCGTATGTTTTTTCCATAGGATTAAACTTCTAAGTAGTTTGTATATCTTATTTAAGTATGTTTTTTTCATGTTTTTTTTTATGTGCATTTACTTACTCGGTGTTCAATGTTCAGAAGCCTGTGTTATAAGAAGAGTGAATGTGGATAACGCTGGATGGAAAGTGCCTTATCGTTATTCACTTTTTTCTTAGTATTGAATTCCCAATGCGGCGCAATTTCTCTCTCGATGAATGATAGTTTAGCAATTTGAGATACATAAATTTTATATAGATGAATCGAATGATGGTAATTTAATGTGGGGACACGATTTTATTCTCATAGACAAAGGCAAAGGATGACTCCTTTTTTCGTAGAATTCTCTTGTGTGAAAATAGAAGGGAAAATGTTGGCTCAGAATGTGGTCTCAATGGCATGGGTTTAGACACTCGGATTATCATTATTCGTCATGGTTTAACCTTACGCACGCATACACACACACATGCCTTTATAAGTACATATGTTTGTCTCTTCCGTTATTTCTCTCTCGCTCTCTCTCTTTCGCTCTCTTTCTCTCTCTCTCTCTCTCTCTCTCTCTCTCTCTCTCTCTCTCTCTCTCTCTCTCTCTCTCTCTCTCTCTCTCTCTCTCTTTTCCGGCCTATGTCCAAAGCATTAGTTTCAGCGCATGTGTCTTGCATCCTTACATTGGGCTATTTCAACTGACCTTTTCATTCCGAAAGGATAGTCAGCATAAGCAAGGGTTAAGCCAGCCTTCGCCACCTTGAAGGGAATACTTGACTCTCCATTTTTTTTTTTCTTTTTTTTCAACGACAGGTTTTAGAAATAATTTGTTTTCCCGCGCAGGTTTTGGCGGGAAAAAAATGGCGGGATTTTAGTTCGTTCTCACTGGATGGTTCTTGGGTGGGATCCTCCGCCGGATGATCCGCGGATCTCAAAATAGGATCCGATAGCAAAGGTTTAGCGGATCCGAAACGATCGCGTCTCCTTTTTAAACCTTTTCTTTTCTTTCTTTCTTTGTTTCCTAACGCCTATGGCCTTCGGATTCTCGGCCTGCATTTGATCCGGCGTCCTTCGTAGAGAAGCCGTGAGATGCTTTTGTGTTGACGATTCTCGGGCGGACGGTCCGACCGCCCACCGTAGAGTTGGATTCCCTTGTGTTGCAAACCTTTATTCGTCGCTCCGTCGGTTATGATTGGGGTCGACGGGAGAGTGGGGGGAGGAGGGTGGATGGGAGGGAGGAAGGAGGGGAGGACGAGAGGAGGAAATGGAAGGGAGTTGGGGAGGTGGAAGGAGGAGAGGAGGTGGTAGAGGGCAGGACGAAAGGATGGAAGGAGAAGAGGAGAAAATGGAGGGGAGGTGGCGAGGATGGAAAGTGGATTTAGGGTGGAGGGAGGAGGTAAGAATGAAGAGAGGAGAGGAGATGAATGGAGGAAGGGAGGATGGAGCTAGGAGAGAAGGATGGAGGGAGAAGGGGAGGATGGAAAGAAGAGGGGAGATACAGGTAAGGAGTGGAGGATAGAGGGAGGAGAAGTAGGATGGGGGAACGAGAGTAGGATCGGAATAACTAACAACTCGTGATGACAGAGTCGGATGTCACAGGAACGAATGCCAGAGATCGAGAGATTGCAAAGTGGCTACAGGTATTCACGATCATCCGCCCTCTGCAATCAAGTCGATCGTGCGTCTCCATAGCTCGGATTGGCCGCGACGTTTCGTGCTTGCTTGACCTGTGTTTGCTTGCGGGATTCTCACGTTCCCCCGAAGACATCGTACGCATTAACGGAAAGGAAAAACACGTAACTACACGGTTCGTTACGTCTTTCACAACATGAAATACAATGTTGCAGATTGATTTCTTGTCCGCTTATCATACGTATATCACCGACGCCTAGAGCCCAAAAACTAACATTAAAATTAACAAGGAATCAGGAAAATGGCTTTCGAGAGAGAGGGAGAAAAAAGTCATATTTACCCCTTTGACCTAAACGAAAATCTATTTGGAGTCATATATATATATATATATATATATATATATATATATATATATATATATATATATATTATACACTCTCTCTCTCTCTCTCTCTCTCTCTCTCTCTCTCTCTCTCTCTCTCTCTCTCTCTCTCTCTCTCTCTCTCTCTCTCTCTCTCTCTCTCCCCTCCTGTCGGTACATCGCGCCAACCGGTTTGCATGAAACGTATCAAGGAAGCACGATATAGCACGCGGGGTTGAGGCAGTTTCCCACGGCCGTCCGGCCAAGTCCTCAGTCCACGAGGCGATTCAGATCCCATGTTGACGGACGGTTGACGGCCCGCTTCTTCATACCGAGCGGGATTGCCACCTCGGTGCGCGATGCTCATTTGTTCTCCAGGCGTTTATAGGCGGGTTATGGCGGCTATACTAGGAGTAGATGACGGGTTTTAGCGATTTGTTTTACTCTTATTTCGCGGTAGAATAGAAGGCTGATGAGAAAAAGAAAAAAAATTATCTTTAGCTTCGCTTCTTTCTCTCTGAGGGTCGGGATGCGTCTGTAATATGCTGTGACATAATGGGTGGTTGATACCGTACTTTATTGTGTTTGTGTGTGTGTGTGTGTTTGTGTGTGTGCGTGTATACGGCAATAGATAGTGTAGATGAGAGTGCTAATCTATCGAAAGATAAGTTTACAACTTGCTGAGTGAAAAAGGGCGACTGGGGGGGGGGGCGACCGCGGACGGTGTGTCGCACCCCGGCCACCGCGGCATCAACGCCAAGGCCCCAGAAAACCCAGCGTGCGGAATCGATCTCTACAAATAAGCTCGGGGATCGCAGATGCGGAGAGCACGAGGGGAGAGAGACGTGGCGAAGCCTCTCTCGATGAAGACGGGATAAGAGGAGAAATAAATGCAAATTCTACTATACATTATTTTCCTGCACTTTGGGGAGAAAATATGTGGTCAGCGGAACAATGGAGATCCAAGACTGGCATTTTTATTATCGATCCCTATTCCATTCCATCTTAAACGGACGGAAGGAAAAGGTTTCCTCAGGGAGTATCGGGTTCCTTGTCTCCTCCTCTTTCCTATTATTTGGTATTTCTAATGGGAGGATGATAATGGAATTCCATTTTTCAATTTTGGAAAATGTAATATGGTCACGGTATAGACTATGGGTGCTATCTGTTGCAACACATAAATAAAAAGAAAGGCATTGCTTTTTTGTATATTGCAGATTCGAAAATCGGAGAAGCAATCAGTCCACTGCAAGCGTTGTAAAGCCCCAGAAAATAAGATAAAAAAAATCAACTAGAATTACTTGATGTTATAAAGATGCTTCCACGAATGAAATACAGCTAAAAAAGGCAGAATAATTCAAGTCTGATAAACGTGATAAACAAATAAATCTAAGTCTAATAAGGAAGTGCTCGATAGCTAGGGTTACTATTCAATATCTACAATACACAGAGAACAATATAATTCAGGTCTTTTAATCGTGTAAAGGAGAGCTGGAGAGATTATATCTTTGTAAAGCCATAAAAGATAACCTGCTATAGTATATCTAACATGCAATAATACAGGTCTAGTAGTCGCGTAAGCAATATCTAGGGGTTGCATATAGAAAATATAATAGTATTTACAACTATACAGAAAACTGAATGTCGCAAGTCTGATGATTGTACAAATGGTAACTTTTTATAGAAACACTGTTTACAGCTATGGAACCGTGCAAACAAAATAGCACAGTCCTAATATACGACAGCCAGGGATAGCATACTGTGTTTTAGGGAAAGAAAAATAATGTAGGTTTTATAGTCGTTGATCGATAGTTAGGAATGTATAGTACTGTGGAAAAGTAAAGGTCTAATGATGGTGTAAAAGCTGGATAGCAGGTTGTGGTAAAATTAGCGTATTCTCTCTGACAATCGTCCGTTTATTGATGAATTGTGCAGGGGATACAAGGCCTTAAAACAAAAAGCAAATTTGAGAATTACAATATCTTTAATTGCTATATCGTTTTTTTTATGCAAGAGGTGAAAGGATTGCAATTCCCGATCACATGATACTGCAATAATACACGTGTGAAACATTGATAACCAATACATTTTTTAATAAATTATATAAAATCCTTACTAATCATATTGGAAGCTAAATCAACATAAGGCATATATTTTTTTTTGTATCTCTTGTTATCTAGAAATCCGCTGTTACAATAATGCAATTAAAACGTCAAACAAATCAGAATAAAATACACTTCCATAATGAGTGTGAAATATCCAACATCTGTCACTTTTTCAGTGCAGATTTAAACACGCATGAATAAGCGCGTAAAAATCGTAAAATACGCTGTTCGTGAAATGAAAAGAAGATATACAAGGCTGGACGTTTTCCAAGGGTTTCGTAGAGTTAACAAAATTCCCCCTCAGACTGTAGCCCCCAATTTTGAAGAAACGCTACTTGGCAACGGCAACCTAGCG
>BOPN01000373.1:165113-170113 GCA_017312705.2 Penaeus japonicus
CCTTCGCCATCAATACCAGTATTACAGCAAAACAGCCTCCGGGGAGAGCCAGCGTTAGACACACATTGCAGGTCATCTAACCCTTCTACGTTATGGACTTATCACTGTCACGACGCCTACACCTCCCTCCCCCCTACCCCCCCTTTGGATACCCCCCTCCCCCCGTATACCTCACCCACTCCTCTTTCACCTGTTTTTATTCTCCCCATTCACATACCTCTTCTTCCTACACTTATCTCTTTCTCAGTCTGTTGTTTCCCCCTCTCTCTTCCCTCCTCCTTCTGTTTCCATTCTTGGTTCCTCCTCTCCCTCTTTCTTCCTTGCCTTTCCACCTTTCTCCTCTCCTCTCTTCCTTCCTTTCTTCCTCCCCTTCTCCCTTCCCTTTCTTTCTTTATTCTTCCTCATCTCCCTTCTTCCTTTCCTTTTTTCTCATCTGCCTTTCTCTTTTCCTTCATTTCACCTCCCTCATCTCCCCTTCTCCCTTCCTTCCTTCCTTCTCCCCCATCCCCTTCCTCTCCCTCGTTCCATTATGTTTTCCAACCCTGCTTCCCTTCTCCTTCCATCCCCCCCCTCTCACTCACTCTCTCTCTCTCTCTCTCTCTCTCTCTCTCTCTCTCTCTCTCTCTCTCTCTCTCTCTCTCTCTCTCTCTCTCTCTCTCTTTCTCTCTCTCTCCATTTTCATTCATTTCTTCCCCCTCTCTTCCCCCTCCCCTTCCATCATGCATGTACTCCCTTCTACTCTAATCCCCTCTCCACCTCTCCTTCCTCCCATCTCTATCCATCTAGTTTCTATCCCTTCCCCATTCCTCTCTCCCACCCCCTATTTCTCCCCCATTAACGTCCTCTTCCTCTTCCCTATCTCCCAGTACCCACATACCCACTCCCATAATCCCCATACCTCCCTTAACCTCTCCCCCCCCCCCCATCCATTCCCCTTTCACCTCCCCCATTAACCTCCTTTTTCTCTTCCCCCATCTCCCATTATCCACATACACCTCCCCCCCTCCAGCATATCCATGTGACCCCCATGACCCCTTCGTCGGTGGACCCCCCATGTGGACTCCATTGGCTCTGTTGGTGTTGACTTGTGACGTCACTCTTCACCTGCCATTGTTCTCATGGTGATGGGAGCCTCGGGGACGATGGGTGAGGGGGGGGGGAGAGGGGGTAGGGAGATGGAGAAGGAGATGGAGAAGGAGAAAGAGGAAGAAGGAGAGTGAGTGGGAGAGGAAGAGGAAGAGGGAGAAGGAGAGAGAAAAAGAAAGAAAGAAAGAAAAGGAGAGAGAGAGAGAGAGAGAGAGAGAGAGAGAGAGAGAGAGAGAGAGAGAGAGAGAGAGAGAGAGAGAGAGAGAGAGAGAGAGAGAGAGATACACGTAAGCTGAAAAAAAGACAGGTAATCCCAGCAAACAAGAGCAGCAAGAGAGCTGGCAAAAGCAACGCCACATACAAAGCCGAGATTAGTTCGAAGACGACGGACGTAAAGGACGGCCTGGTAGGGAGGGGGAGGCTGGGAGGGGGGGGTGCAAGGCGACCGGTAGGGAGAATGCCTGACCATCACACCTCACTATGAGAGAAACATGACACGACCTCCGCGTCCCCCCCCCCCCCATCTGTTCGACTCCTCCTCCATTCCTCTCCTCTCCTCTCGCCTCCTTTCCCCTCCCTTCTCCCTCTCTCGTCTTCCTTTCCCTTCCCTCCCCTCATTTCGTCTCTTCAAACTCTCCCCTTTCCTTCGCCTCCCTTCCCCTTCCTCCCCTTTCCTTTCCCTTCCCTCCCCACCTCTACCTTCCCATCCGTTTCCCCCCCCCCCCCTCCTCCATCCCTCATCCACGCTCCACGCGCCCCCATCCCTGTAACCCGCCCCTCCTCCCTCCCCTCCATCGTGCAAGGGCCAGGGAACGCTGTCATAAAGAGAACAGCTACACAGGTTCTTCTTTCCTCAACATTACATGGCCACGTCCCATGCCGCTAACCTCCCCCCCCCCACCACACACACACACCCCTCCCCTCCCCTGCTCCCCCTACTCCCAGCATCCCACGCTTCCTTCCCTCCTTCCCACTTCTACTTCTTCTCTTTATTCTTTTTCTTTCTTTTCTCTCTCTTTCATTTTCGTTATTTCCCCCTCTCTCTCTCTCTCTCTCTCTCTCTCTCTCTCTCTCTCTCTCTCTCTCTCTCTCTCTCTCTCTCTCTCTCTCTCTCTCTCTCTCACTCACACACACACACACACGATACAAACACACATACACACACACACTCACACACTCACACTCACACTCACACTCACACTCACACTCACACTCACACATACACACAAAGCGCGCCATAACATCCACTTGTTCAAACACATCTGCAAACTATGAACCGTAATTTACCCATCTCTCACTGTAGTACTTACATGCAGCTTGCAAAAAGAACATCTGTTGATATATATTTTCCTTCTTGCTCTATTGGGGAGGGGGTAGGATAGGGAGAGAGGGGGGTATTAGTGAGAGGGGATGCGAGTGAGACGGAGGGGGGGAGAGGGGGTACGAAGGAGCTTGGAAGGAGAGAAGGAAGGGAGGGGGGTGAAGGAGGTGGAGAGAGGGAGAAATCGAAGACGGGGTGAAGTGAGAAAAGAGGAGGGAGGAAGGGGGCAAAGGAGAAGAGGAATAGAACAGAGTTAGAGAAAGAGAAAGAGAAAGGGAGAGACGGGGGAAGAGAGAAAGAAATGGACAGAGACAGATTAAGAAACAGAGACGAAAAGAAAGAAAGAGAGAGATAAAAATGAAAGAAAAAAAGAGAATATCAAAGTTGTGAGGGGGGGGGGGGGGGGCTAAGGCGAGAGGGGAGGGAATGATAGTCGTGGTAACAAGGACCGTCGTTGACCTTTCCCTCTCACCTTTAAACGACCATGAAACAGTGAGTCGTCGCTACATGATTAAAACCGCGACGACTTGAAAACTTGTAGCCAAATAAAAAAAGAAAAAGAGAGAGAGAGAGAGAGAGAGAGAGAGAGAGAGAGAGAGAGAGAGAGAGAGAGAGAGAAGAGAGAGAGAGAGAGAGAGAGAGAGAGAGAGAGAGAGAGAGAGAGAGAGAGAGAGAGAGAGAGAAGAGAGAAAGAGAGAGAGAGAGAGAGAGAGAGAGAGAGAGAGAGAGAGAGAGAGAGAGAGAGAGAGGCCGTCATGCAAGGGTTTAGATTTAGTCTATGAGGGTATATGCCAAGATATACGCCAAGGAGGTTATGGGTAGGCGTGGTTATAGGTGTGGGCGTGGAAGCATGGTTGGCTAGGGGCATAGGTGTGAGCGGGGAGGTATGGGCAATTAATGTGGGCGGAGAGGCGCGGTTGAGTACAGATCCGCGTATGGGCGGAGAGGCATGGGCATAAGATGAGGGTATAAGGAGACATGACTGTAGACGTAAGCGCACGAAGAACGTTGCTGTATTCATGGGCGTTGGGCGTCATGTCGGTGTCACCTCTGCTGGACACGTCGGGCGTCGCAATAAGTGACACGGCGACGGGCGACTGCTCGTCGGGTGGCGCCGCGTCTCGTGCGGGGGCTCGGCACGACGCGAGGCTCTCACAGGAGCTCCTTGGGAAAGAGAGAGGGGGGGGGAGATGAGGGGGAGGGGAAGGAGGAGAGGGAAAGACGGGGTAGGGGGAGAGGGAAGGGGAGGGGGAGAGGGAGAGGAAAGGGGAGGGGGAGGGAAAGGGGTAAGAACGAAAGGGAGAGGGGGAGGAAAGGGAGGAAAAGGGGATGAAGAAGAGGAAGAAGGAGAGGGAGGGAAAGGAAGGGAATAGAATGAAGGAGAGGAGTGGGTAAATGGGAAGGAGAGGGAGAGAGGGAAAGGAAGAGGAGGGGGGAGAGCAAGGAAGATGAAACAGAAAGGCGGAAAAGATGAAGAAGGGAAAAGAGAAAATAAAGGAAGGAGAGAAAGACAGGAAAAAAGTTAGTTAACAGAAAATATAGAGGTAAAAAGGAGGGGAAGGATGAGAAAATAGAAAGGGAGAGAAAAAAAGAGAGATAATGGAGGAGATAGAGAGGAAGAAGATGAAAGGGGAATAAACAGAGGGAGAAAGCGGGAGTCTCACTTACCGCAAAAATCAGCAAAAAAAATCTAGGCTTAGAAATATATGTAAATGATATAAACAAAAACACTGGGTGGTTTATTTTGTTTATTTTTATTTACTTATTTATTTTTATAAGTAATATTCCGAGTTGCCAGATAGAAATTGATGGAAATTAATGCATGTGCTCTGGAAGTTTTACTTTTTTTTCTTTTTTCTCTTTTATTTTTACATATGTGTGTCTGTGCATCTGAAGGTATGCTGTTTACAACACGATCACGACGTAGTTTTTGCAACTGCAGCACGTAGATTACCCTCTGACAGGAATCCAGCTTCGTTAAATGCAAATCCGATGGCTTCGTTGTTCTCGTTTGTAAGAAAAAAAAGGGAGGAATTAGCAATGAAGTCGAGTAAAAAGGAATCTAAAGAGCCCCCCCCCTTCACTACCCTGTCTCCCATTCTCCCTCTCTCCTCTTCTTCCTCGAACTTGTTTTCCCCTCCTTTTTATGTAGGGAAAGAGTAATTATTTGTAAAAAAAAAAAAAAAAATGTAATGGACGTATTTATCATGTTTTGTTGAGATTTTGAATTGGAGATTCGTGATTCAAAACAGCCAAACGGAGCCAATATTCCTTGAATCCTTCAGGGAAAATGAATCTTTAGCCAATATGAATATCGAGATATTGAGTCCTTGGAGCCAAGCTAATCGTAATCCAACATAGTACCGAAATCTTATGATGTCTTCAAGCCAAAGGAATTTCCATAAGCAACATAGAACCGAAGTCGCATGATTCCTTCAAGCCAGCTTTATCCTTCCCTGTGATTCTTTCAGGCCAAACGAATGGTTCCCAACATAGTAGTACCAAAATCTTACGATTCTTTCAAGCTAAACGAATTCTTTCTCAAAATAGTACCAAATCCTATGATTATTTCAAGCTAAACGAATTCGTACTC
>BOPN01000373.1:180113-192613 GCA_017312705.2 Penaeus japonicus
TATAAGTAGTATGACTATCTCACATTTCAGTTTCAAGAAAAAAAAAAAACTTTTGCTAAGACATGTTATCTCAATTGGACAGTATT
This sequence comes from Penaeus japonicus, assembly GCA_017312705.2. Lineage (NCBI taxonomy): Eukaryota > Metazoa > Arthropoda > Malacostraca > Decapoda > Penaeidae > Penaeus > Penaeus japonicus. The sequence goes on from BOPN01000373.1 coordinate 180,200, forward strand.
TAGTTTATGTATGTATGTTTTCCTCTCTTTTTCGTCTTTCCTTCTTTATTTTTTATGCCTGTTTTTACCCTTTTATTTATTCATATTTATTTTTCTCTTAGATGTCCAAAGAGATTGTTTTAAAAAATAAAGTGATATTGAAATAAGAAATAGAACGAAAAGGAGAGACACTTTTGATAGATACTCATTTTGGATAGGTAGGTGGGGTGGGGGTGGGTGGGCGTGGCCGTGGGTGCTTTCTGCTAATTAGATTTTCTCTTTAGATAGGTAAGTTCTTATCTAAAAGTTTGATACTATGATCCTAACAATATAATTTGATGATAGTAATGTACATTTGTGATGACATTGGTAAGAATAATGATGGTGACGACGATGAAACTGATTAATAATGATGAGAGTAATGATAATGATTCTAATGATAGTAATGATAATAATAATGCTAATAACTGGTAATGATAATGATAACAATACTAATAATAAGGATGAAAACAGTGATAACAGTAATGATAAATGTAGCAGTAATAGCCACAATAACAATAACAACAACAATAATGATAATAATAATCATCATAAATCACATAACATCCCTTGTTGTGAGTTCAAGAACCTCAATATCATATCGAGGAAAACCGACAACAGACACACAGTCACTCAGAGGCTATAAATACAACCAAAGATACAGGAAATACAATAAGAATAGATCCACTCATGCCGATACAACAAGGGGACGACTGAGGTCCCCCTGTGATTTATTCCCGGCCTTCGTCTCTTGATTAAGCTGGAGATATTGCACGGAATAGTCGACAGCACAGAGGAAAACATTACGGAGAGACGGATGATAGTGTTAGGAATAAGTAACGAAAGAAAAGAAAGCATTAGGAATAAGGAACGAAAGAAAAGAAGAGAGGAAGAGAAAAAAATAACGGTAAAATAACTTACGAAACGTATAAACTCCCACACACCAAGCACCCTTGAGGATCATGACTGACGTCGCAGCCCCGTGCCGAAGATCCCACTTGACATTAAGTACGAGTCGCGTTCTGTGCGGATCCGTGTCATCAAACGGCGAGAGGTGATCCCTATCTCCCCCAGCCCTTCCCCTTCCCTCTCCCTACAGCCCCCCACCCCCCCTGAGGACCCAACATAGCACAGAGACGCTCCCTATATCCCCAGAGACGGCGACAGTAAAGTCCCTGTTAAAACGACTCCGATATGTATGTGTGTGTGTGTGTGTGTCTCTTGAAGAGGTCGCGTTGTGTGTTTCTGAAGTACCTCCGCCTACTGACGGAGAGAGAGAGAGAGAGAAAGAGAGAGAGAAAGAGAGAGAGAGAGAGAGAGAGAGAGAGAGAGAGAGAGACAGAGAGAGAGAGAGAGAGAGAGAGAGAGAAAGGGGGGCATTTATTGACACAGGTCCTCGTGGGTGATGCTCAGATTATACTTCCATTTTTTTCTCTTTTTTAACAAGGCTTGTGTTGATCACGTATTGCAAGAGTGACGCTTTGTGCAATATAGACAAGGTCCTGCTTTAATTAGTTTATAGATATTTTTTTCTTTGATCTGGTATGTGAGATTATGTCTTGAGTTGCCACTTCGTAAACAACAAGCGACTGTTGCGCATGGCGATGCTCTCTTCACTAATGACGTTTTATCGTTGTTTTCGTTTCTGGATTTATCGATTTCGTTGCTCGTATTTAGTCTAGAGAGTTTTATTTGATTGCTTTAGATATCGCCATTGCTAATATTATCGTTTGTGTTATTCAGAGCATTGCTGTTGTATTATTATGATTGATGTGGTCATATTAGTTCTGTATCTTCATCATTATTGTTATCATTATGATGATTGTTATTATTACTATTGTTATTATTATCATCATCATCATCATCATCATCATATAATTGTTGTTATTATCATTATCATTATTGTTATCATAATTATCATTGTTACTATTGTTATCATTTTTGTTAGTTCTATTGTCATTTCTATTATTATTATTGTTGCAATTTTTATTATTATTATCCTAATTATTATTAATGTTATTATTTTTTATTATCATCATCATTGTTATTTTCATTATTATTATTGTTAATTTCATTATCATCATTATTATTATGTTTTCCTTATCCCCCTCCCCCTATTTTCTGCCTTTTGCTATTCCATCCCCTCTCCCCCCATTCCCTTCCCTTTCCTTCCCTTCCCTTCCTGGTCCTATTTTTATCACTAACGCCGCCACTGCTATTACTAAGGCTACCACTACTACCTACCACCACTAGTACGCACTACCACTAACCGTTATCACTACCGTTACTACTACTAACCTCCACTACCACCACCACAGCTACCACAATCATCACAGTCATCACACAATCATTGCCTATCATCACCCCTGCTACCATCATAGCCCCTCACTGCTGACGTCACGAGAACGCTAGGCCTACGTAAATATCCAGAGTATTGTAGCCCGTAGGTAAGTGATAGGGGGGGGGCAAGGGAAGGGTGATGGGGGAAAGGGAGGGGCGTAGAAGGAGGGAGAGGGAAAGTGGAGAAGGGGAGGGAGGGAAAAGAAGGGTGAAGGAGGGAGAGAGGGATGAGGAGAGGTAGAGGGAGAAGGATGGGGAGCGAAGGGGAGGGAGGAAAGGGGCATAGAAGGAGGGAGAGGGAAGATGGAGAAGGGGAGGGAGGGAAAAGAAGGAGTAAGAAGGGAGGGGAAAGAAGGGAAAGGGGCGTAGAAAGAGGGAGAGGGAGGGGAAAGAAGGGTGAAGGAGGGACGAAAGGGAAATGGAGGGGAAAAAGGAGAGAGAGGGAAAATAAGGGAGATAAAGTGAGAGGAACTGGGAAGGTAGAGCGAAGAAAGCTGAATGAAAGAAAAGGAAGAAAAGGAGAGAAAAAAAGAAAAAAGAATGGGTGAGGAGGAATCCTGTAGGACGTAAGTGGTTGTCAAGTCGTTGCTAAGAGGGAGGGATATGGTTTTCATAGACACACACACATTCACACTCACACTCACACTCACATCCACATTCACACTCACATTCACACTTACACTCACACTCACACTCAAACTCACACTCACACTTACATCCACACTCACACTCACATCCACACTCACATCCACACTCTCACTCACACTCACACTCACATTCACACTCACACTCACACTCATACTCACACACACACACACACACACACACACACACACACACACACACACACACACACACACACACACACACACACACACACACACACACACACACACACACACACACACACACACACACACACACACACACACACACACACACACACACACACACACACACACACACACACACACACACACACACACACACACACACACACACACACACACACATTCACACTTATTCACACACACACACACACACACATTCACACTTATTCACACACACACACACACACACACTTTCTCTCTCTCTTTCTCTCTCTCTCCCTTTCTCTCTCCCTCTATCTATCTATCTATCTATCTATCTTTCTCTCTCTTTCCCTCTCTCTCCCTCCCTCTCTCTCTTCTCTCTTCTCTCTTCTCTCTTCTCTCTTTTCTCTTTTCTCTCTCTTCTCTCTTCTCTCTTCTCTCTTTTCTCTTTCCTCTTTCCTCTTTCCTCTCTCTTTTCTCTCTCTCTCTCTCTGTCTCTCTTTCTCTCTCTCTCTCTAACAGACGTAGACAGACGCGCACGCTCCCTCGCCACATGATATATCGTCTTCCTCATTCACACTATCATTAGCATCGTGACCTCCACCTCACCATCGCCGTCACCACTCGTTGCCGCGCACTATATTTCTGTCTGTCTCTCTCTCTCTCTCTGTCTTGCACTACTCCTACTAAACCCGTACAAAAGGATGACGTCACGGCCATATTTGCAATTGCACAAGTCATCGTAAACCGGCAGCCCGTTCGAGGAAAGGTGCCAGATGCGCGATGCGTCCCCCCCCCCCTGCAATGGCAGGTAGTTGGGACAGGTAACGCGGCTGCTGATTGGCTCGTTCAGGAAAAGAGAGCGATGCGCTGATTGGCCGAGATAAGAGCCGGAGATGGGAGTAGGTTAACTCGCCTTTCCTTCGACACAAAGACATTCGTCAAGAAAGTTCTGGAACGCCGCCGAGGGATCATGACACCTGAAAGACACACCCTAAGAGAGGAGAAAAAAAAGAGTAAAATGGGAAAATCTAGTTAAAGAGTTGTGTTTGCATGAGTGGGCTGTGTGTTGTACGTGTATGTATGTGCGCATCTGAGGGATGAGCGTGTGTTTGTGTGCACCTATGTTTTCCTGCCTTGTGTGTGTTTATGTAAATATCTGTCTTTCGGAACTGAATTCTGTGTAAATAGTGCTTTACTTAGTCAGCTGAGTGGTACATGCAACACAGATTAAATTCCTAGCACCTTCCAGGCAGGCAATATACGTACGTATGCATGTGCTTACGTGTGTGTGTGTGTGTGTGTGTGTGTGTGTGTGTGTGTGTGTGTGTGTGTGTGTGTGTGTGCGTGCGTGTTTATGTGTGTGTGTGTGTATGAGTGTATGAGGCTGTATGTGTTTGTGTATGTGTGTGTTTGTTTCTTCGTTTGTCTGTGTGCTTATACTTCCGCACGTACCGATTTCCAGCGGTTAGAGAGCGTGAGAGGTCATCATAGGTCATCACTTTACGTTGCCGTCGGAGGGAAAGTGAGCGAGCTTTGACATGTGCTGTTGTATGGTTTATATTCTCTCAAAAATGTACACATTTCCGATAAAATACTAAATAAAGAAAATGGATGAGACACACTACACACAGACACAAATTCACTTACACACGAAAAAAGAAAACTAAATGAAATAATGATTCGAGAGATAAAAAAAATGCCAGTTCATATATGTAACACATCTTTGTTTCCATTATCCTTTTTTTCCCCAAAACTTTGATAAAGAAAAACTAAATATTTATAAGGAACCAGAATAATGACAATCATCTCAGGTGGTCGGGGACACAAGGAGGGCGATACCTAGTGCTGTTTGCGACTTGGGTGAATGACCCTCACTTTCCCCCTGGTCACGATTTCTTTTAAAAAGAATCCCTTGCAGCTGTTCGTAATATAGTTTAGTTTCCCCCTAAATCAGTCGGGCGTCTACTCGTTTTCTATGGACGTATCTCTTCATCTCGTGTGCTTCCGCTTCTAACCGATGCTTTTCTGCTTGTCATGACTGCCATGGGGCTATTTTTTTCTCTCTTGGTTTATCGTCCATCTCTATCTCTCTTTATTTCTCTCTCTTTCTCTCTCTCTCTCTCTCTCTCTCTCTCTCTCTCTCTCTCTCTCTCTCTCTCGCTCTCTTTTCATTTCTTTTTTTCTCTCTCTTTCTCTCCCCCTCCCTCCCTCCTTTACGTTTATCTTTATCGGCTTCGTATAACTGTAATTAAGGACCTCCTTCTAATATATAATCTTTAAGAAAATATCAAATTCCATTGTTTTATATGGGGGGAATTATTTTTATTATCTACTTCATAATAATCAAGTTACGAATCTCGCAAGAATTTATGTATGGCACAATTATATGGAATTTTCCCTTGTAAAAATAGTTTCTAGAAATAAATCCATTTATTTTATTTCAGTTTCTTAATATTGTTGTTTTTTGAAAAATCACCTCGCTCGTGACTCCTGACTCTCGCTGCCTCCTTCTCCCCCTCTTCTTCTTCTTCTTCTTCTCCTCCTTTTCTTTCTTCTTCTCCTCCTTTTATTTCTTCGCTCTCCTACTCCCTCTTCTTCTTCTTCTTCTTCTTCTTCTTCTTCTTCTTCTTCTTCTCCTTCTCCTCCTCCTCCTCCTCCTCCTCCTCCTCCTCCTCCTCCTCCTCCTCCTCCTCCTCCTCCTCCCTCTTCTTCTCTTCCTCCTCCTCCTCCTCCATTTCCTCCTCCTCCTCTTTATCTTCCTTCTCTTTCTCCTTCTTCGTTTGCCTACGTCTCGTGTTTCATCATCATTACTATCATTGTTTTTTTATTATTATCAGTGTAATTATTATGATCATGAGTATTGTCATTATTATTATCATCATTATCAATGCTTTTATTGTTATCATGATTATTATTTTTGTTATCATCATCATCACCATTCTCATTATCAGTATCATTGCTATTATTATCCATATTATTATCATCATTATTACCATTGCCACTTTTCTCGCCAAACATTTATTGTTCTGCTTTCGTGTCCTCTCGTGACCCTCAGATTGTCTCTCTGGTCACGCCGACTTGACCTCTTGTGTGTCGTGACCTTTCCTCTTGAGGGGGTGATGGTGAGGGAGGATTTTATGAGGATTTTCTTACTGGTAATTAGGTTTGGGGGGCAGCTTTCGATTCGATTTTTTGTTATGTATTTTGGAATTATTTTCGGGGGCGGTTGTGGGGGGGGGGGGGATTTTTTTAATAGTATTTATATATTTATTTCGGTTGTTTTGTTTATGTGTTTGTTCATTTATTTGTTTGTTTTATTATTAGGTTTTGGGGGCAACTTTCGATTCGATTTTTTGTTATGTATTTTGGAATTATTTTCGGGGGCGGGTGTGGGGGGAGGGGGATTTTTTAAATTGTATTTATGTTTATGTGTTTGTTCATTTATTTGTTTGTTCTATTGTTTGGTGTGTGAATTTCTAATGCGTTTGGGGGTGAATGCCCAGGTGGTTGAGATGTGCAATTTGTTTGTTTGTCTGTTTATTCACTGGCTCGAATACCAACACAGGTACATGTTGGGAAGAATATTATATTCATCAGTGTTGATGTCTAGTTTCATGTATATTTTTAGACTATATTTGAAATAAACATAGCGTATGAATTAAGTATATTTCTGTGTATAACGCAATGAAGTGTATAGTATAGAAATGTAACTATTAGCCAACACACCACTTAAAAAATTATTTTTTAAATCATGAAATTAATACAGACTTGAGATTATGAAAAAAAGAAAAAATATTTTTTTCAGATTTCATGTTTTCGTAGTCTTAGTTGGGTAGCCTTGGTGGGGGGGGGGGGATTTGTGCCCATTACGTGCTCTTGCCTAATGAGGGCGTGGGCGTGATGTAGCTTAAGCCTCATGGCGGACAATACTTACAAGAGACTAAGGGCGTCGGTATTGGGTGGGTAGGGCGGAGGGGGGGTCATTGAGTTGTTTTCATTTTTAATTTTTGTTCTTTTTTTTCTTGGTTTTATTATTATTCTTTATTATTTTATTTATTTTTTTTTTGGCTTAGATGCTGTGTTAGATCATTCTCTCTCTCTCTCTCTCCCTCTCACTCTCCACCCTCTCTTTGTCTCTCTCCCTCTCACACTCACTCGCACTCTCACTCTCCCCCCACCTCTCTCTCTCTATCTCTCTCTCTCTCTCTCTCTCTCTCTCTCTCTCTCTCTCTCTCTCTCTCTCTCTCTCTCTCTCTCTCTCTCTCTCTCTCTCTCATATCTGGTGAGTAACTGTCTTATCGTCTGTGTTACAGCCATATTCTAAGTCCCTAAGCGCGCCGTGTACATGACATGAACATGCCGCGATTCTTATTCTAGAAGCGCGGGTTCGCGGCAAAAGCGTGGCAAATTCGTGGCAAATGCGTGGAAAGTATTGGAACAATCGTGGAAACTCCGTGGCAAGGGGGTAGGCTTGTCACGATAGTTACACGAGTGAAAAAAATCATATTTTTACTGTACTTTTTCTTACCAATACTTCATATGAGCATGCTACGTTTGAAAAGTAATACCTATATTGGTTATATTAGGCACCATTGTCCTAGACACGGATTACAAACTCTTTTAGGAAAACATGGATTCTCTGCTGATTTTGAGTTTGTTTACCTTTTGGCGGACTTTTCGAAGGAGAGTGAAGTTAAATGAATGGTAAAAGTAGTCAGGGACGTAAAATTAAAGCATATGATATATGAAATATGTATACATTAAATCTATATGTATGATATATTAAAAATGCGCATATATGTACAGTATATACAAAGATAAAATAAGGAAGATCTGTTCATAAACACACGATCCCTCTCATCCCGTTTGTTTTGATCGAGGGTAGGGTGAATTACCAACAGCGCGTTCGTGAAATGGTTGTCAATTCTTTAACTAGGAACAAGTACAACGACTGATTCATACCAAAATTGAAGTATCTTATGTTAGTGCTACCTATGATTGTTGTTTCTCTTATGAATTTGTCGTTTGGACAGTGTCATTCATCCGAAACATGTTAACTTTGGAACGGTTGGTAAACCTGAAGCAACTGCCGCAAACTTGCCACGCTTTTGCGTCCTAGATTACCGCATTCGTTACATGAACATGACATGGCCACGATACGCAGAAAACGTCATAGAATACGGCTGTTAGTAGAGTGACATGGCCATGCCTTCTCGAGTGTGACTTGCTTCGTCTACATCTTGACACTGAATATATATGTGGATGTTTGGACAATGGAAGGGAGGGTTTTGATGTTGTAATTAGAGATGGTTGTAAGTTTTGCGTGTGTGTGTGTGTGTGTGTGTGTGTGTGTGTGTGTGTGTGTGTGTGTGTGTGTGTGTGTGTGTGTGTGTGTGTGTGTGTATGTGTGTTTTGTGTGGGATGAAATGATTGTTTGTTGAATTGGTTTCGAATTATTTGTGAGAGGTTAGGGACGTGTATGTGGGTGGAGAGTGGAGAGAAGGGGGGAGAAGAGAATGTATTTTTCGTTTTTTTCATGTGAGTATTTAAGAAAAAAAGAGACTTGTGGGTATTTTATTTAATTTTTTAAATTTTTATTTCTTTGATATTTGTTGAATTTTTGAAGTTATGGTGTTGTTTATTTTCGCCGAAGTTATGATGTAGTTCTTTTGCTGTCGTTATATTGGTTTAAATTTAGCTTCATTCGTAATAATTTATAGTAACTCAAATTTCCAGTAAGGATATGGAGATTCACTTTTGCTAAGGTTTTAGTGACGTTGAAGTTAGAGTCAAACTGACGTTAATCCTGAGGTTATGGTAATTACATTCACTGAAGTTATGACAACACGGACTCTCCCAGAAGGTATGGTTCTTTGCCAACTATTATAGAACGGAGGGAAGGAAGAGAACAAAAGAGAAAGAAAGAGAAGAAATGAAGACTATACAAGGAGAGGAAAGAAGAAGGAATTGAAAGCCTGAAAGAAGGAGGAAGAAAATCCGAGCGCGGGAGCACACGCTGTCCCGCCCGCCGAAGTCTTCGTGAGATGTTTAGGAGTTGTCGAGCGCAAGCAAACACGCGGGTCGTGGCGGCGCCGGCGGGGGAAGGCAATTCCAGGTTGCAGACGGAGGGCCACGCTGCCACGCTGTTGTTGCGCCGGCGTTGCGTTCTTGTTTTTGGGCTGGGGGGGATGGGGGGGGGGGGGGGGGGGGGGGGGGGGAGGTCTTCCTTGTGACCGGTCTCAGGAGGTGCCCCTCTGGTAGGTCATGTCGGGTCGCCCGTTTTTTCTTTTCTTCCCGTGACAGTTGTTGAGCGTGTCTTTTGGTGGCTTTTTTATTATTTCTTTTTTGTCCTTCTCTCTTTCTCCCTCTCTCTCTATCTATCTATATATGTATCTATCTCTTTCTCTCTCTCTCTCTATCTATCTATCTATCTATCTCTTTCTCTCTCTCTCTCTCTATCTATCTATCTCTCTCTTTCTCTCTCTATCTATCTATCTATCTATCTATCTCTTTCTTTCTCTCTCTCTCTCTCTTTCTCTATCTACCTATCTATCTCTTTCTTTCTCCCTCTCACTCACCCTTTGTCTCTCTCTCTCTCTCTCTCTCTCTCTCTCTCTCTCTCTCTCTCTCTCTCTCTCTCTCTCTCTCTCTCTCTCTCTCTCTCTCTCTCTCTCTCTCTCTCTCTCTCTCTCTCTCTCTCTCTCTCTCTCTCTCTCTCTCTCTCTCTCTCTCTCTCTCTCTCTCTCTCTCTCCCCCCCCCCCCCCCCCCCCCCCCCCCCCCCCCCCCCCTCTCTCTCTCTCTCTCTCTCTCTCTCTCTCTCTCTCTCTCTCTCTCTCTCTCTCTCTCTCTCTCTCTCTCTCTCTCTCTCTCTCTCTCTCTCTCTCTCTCTCTCTCTCTCTCTCCCTCCCTCCTCTCTCCTCTCCCTTCCTCCCACCCTCCCTCCCTCCCTCCCTCTATTCCTTCCCACCCTCCCTCCCTCCCTCCCTCCCTCTATTCCTTCCCACCCTCCCTCCCTCTATTCCTTCCTACCCTCCCTCCTCCCTCTATCCCTTCCTCCTTCCACCCTCCCTTCCTTCTTTTGCTTCAGTCAATGTTCACTCTTCGTTTCCCTCCCCGAGGCCTAACAGTATTTAACCTGGTTCTCGTGGCTCGACCCTCGTCTCCAGACCTCTCCTTGCTCTTTAATTGCTCTTTAATTGAGAGAGAGAGGGAGCAACGGCGAAGGAAAAAGAGAGAAAAAAGGAGAGTTCCTCTATTTATGAAGTCAACTCCGCCGAATTCCAGGCAGTGGCCAAGCCCCCCTCAGCAGGGTAACTCAGCAGGGCGACTCAGCAGGGGTCAGCAGAGCGGGCGAGAACGAGAGCCGGCGGAGGGAACGGGTTCGAGACGAAGGCACTGAAGGGAGGGCGTCGGGAGGGTATCGGGAGGGTCGTCTTCAGGGTAAACACGGAGGCGGAATCGGATGCCATGCTGATTGCCGTGATCTTGGGGGGGGGGGTATATGCCTGTGTGAGAGAGAGAGAGAGGAACAACACACACTCACTCACACACACACAAACACATACACACAAACACACACACACACATTCACACACACACATTCACACACACACACACATTCACACACACACACACATTCACACACAAACACATACAAACACACACACACACATACACACACACATACACATACACACATACACACACTCACACACACACACACACACACACACACACACATACACACACACATTCACACACACACTCACCCACACCCACACACACACTCACGCACACACATTCACACACACACACACACACACACACACACACACACACACACACACACACACACACACACACACACACACACACACACACACACACACACACACACACACACACACACACACACAAGCACACTCACACCCTGCAACAACAAAATAGACGAGACAGAAGAAGGAAGAACAGACGAAGAACAAATTGTCTCGGAGTTTTCCCTTGTTCCTTCTTCCTCTTCTTCGCATTGGCAGAACAAAGGCGATGGTAACTGTCGAGAGGCGAATCTGAAACAAGAATCTTCCGCTTCTCCTCTCCATCATTCCTCCTGCTCCTCCTCCTCCTCCCATTCTCCCCTTCCCCTTCCCCTTCTTCTTCTTTTTCTTCTTCCTCCACCCTCTTCTCGTTTTCCTCCCTCCCCCTTTCCTCTTCATCTTTTCCCTCCTTACTCTACCTCTGTCTCCCTAAGTAATTATAATGGTGATAATGATAATAATATTGATGATGATAATGATAAATATTATGTGGAAGAGGATGACAATAATAATGATGACAATAGTAACAATAATAATGAGGACAATAGTAACAATGGTAATGATGACAATAATAACAATGATGATGATGATAACAGTATAGTAAGGACTATATAATGATAATGATAATTATAATGAAAATGAGAATAAGGATAATGAGAATAATGCTAAAGATAATAATACATTACATAAATATCATTACAAATTAATCAGTGTTAGAAAACCATTATCTAGATTGTTCCAGCAAAGATTTCTTGCTTCTGTTTTAAGTCATGATGCAACATCAATGGCATGGTGATATAGTGTAATCTAAATAGCAAATATATAATGTATAATGAAATTTTGTATTGGAATCTGAACATGTAGAAAAGTGTTGTTTGTGTGTGTGTGTTTGTGTGCGTGTGTGTGTGTGTGTGTGTGTGTGTGTGTGTGTGTGTGTGTGTGTGTGTGTGTGTGTGTGTGTATTTGTGTATGGCAACACATGAGCTGCTCTGTAAACGACCTCTCAGATCACGACGCCACACATGCTGTGTCATCGTCCATCCATTCCTTTCCTTTCATTTTGTTCATTATTTCTTGTGTGTGTAACTATATATATATGTATATATATATATATCACAGACAAACACACACACACACATACACACACACACACACACACACACACACACACACACACACACACACACACACACACACACACACACACACACACACACACACACAGATCCCCCCTCCCCCCTCCCCCCAACATTCCTATCTGTCGCATCATCCTTTTTACCGCCTGTCTGTTGCGAGTGTGACTAAGCCATGTTAAGGAAAACGAGGGCGGAAAGGAGAAGGTAAAGGAAGATACAGGGAGGAAGGAGTGGAAGAGGAGGGGGAAGGGTGATGGGGGGGAGGAGGAGGAAGGGTGACGGGGTGGGGG
>BOPN01000373.1:197613-200113 GCA_017312705.2 Penaeus japonicus
CCCTCCACCTCCTCCCCCTTTCCGTGCCTCCCTCCCTCCCTCCACCTCCTTCCCCTTCCCTTGCCTCCCTCCTTCCACCTCCTTCCCCCCTCACTCCACTCCCCAATGTTTCATCTCCCCACCCCCGCTTCATCTCACCCCCTCCCCCTTATCCCTTGCCCCCTCCCTCCCTCCCTCCCACCCTCCCACCCACCCACACCGTCTGAAAAAGAAACTCTGAGATGTTCCCTTGTTCAACGGTCCTTTTACTTAAGCTTGGCTATAGCGGTTTGTATGCAAGGTGCAGGCTGCAGAGTCACTTTCGCGATGCAAGGTAGTTAATGGGACTTTGCCCACATTAGGCTACTTATTTTTTTCTATCTCTTTTTTTTTTACTATTTATCTTTTTTCGGAGGGTGACACTTGAAAGCTGATTGACTGACCTGTGTGTGTGTGCCTGTAAAATTGCTCTACGCTTGAAGTTTTTTTTTGTAATTAAATAAACTTCATATGGTTAGTAGCCTGTGGGTAGTCTCCCTCCGTTAAATGACCTGCATTTTGTTAAGTGACCTGCCTCCCGGGAGAAGATGACCTGCACGGGGAAAGTGGTTCGAGAGATAAAAAGGGTCGGGTCTTTGTGCTGAAGTTAGCGGGTCAACATGGCTGAAACATTACTTTTTACAACCGTGCATGCATATGACGTGCATGTCACGCGTCTGCCCGATCTTTATGTGCATGTCACGTTCGCAAACATGCATAAAATTGTTCACGCGCAAACACCCGCAAGCATGAATAAGTCTATTCATGCGAATCATCATGCATGAAATTGAAGATGTATTCCAGCTCATCCTATAAAACGAAATTGAAGACGTATTCCAGCTCATCCTGTATAACGAGATTGAAGACGTATTCTAACTTATCCTATGCGACAAAATTCAAGAAGTATTCTGTAGGCCGGAATATGAGACGTAATCTGCAGATGCTGCTGTTAAAATTCGTGCTTGGAACAGTCCATCTGGAATCTTATCGGAATATTGATCTTTATTGTATTATTATGACTTGCTATACCTGTTACGTTTTGTCAAATGACTTTTTTGTTTTGTTTTATCGTTGTAGTTATTGCAGTTCTAACTTTGTCTGTTCTCGAGATCCCGTGGATGAGGAGGCCTTCATGTGAAATATTCCGAAACTTTTGTAAAACGCTGAAGGAGGTTGTGAGTGTGAGAGAGATGGGTGGGGGGAGGAGAGGGAGAAGGGGAGGGAGAGATAGAGAGAGTGGGAGAGGGAGAAAAGGTGAACGACCTTATATCTCGTCCTTTTTTTCCCCAAGTCACCACATTTCATTGTTTAGAAGGATCTCCTTCATGATTTTTTTCATGCGTTTCAATCTCCCCCCCGCCCTATCTCTTCATCTTTATCTGATATTTTTCTCGTCTCCGTATAACTATAATTATTGTCTTCTTTCTTCTCCCCCTCCCTCATTTCTCTATCTCCTCCCCCTCCCTCCCAATCCTTTCCCCCCTCCTTCCCACTTCTCCTCTCCCTCCAAACTCCCCCTCTCCCCATCTCCTCCCTCTCCCTCGATATCTCCGTCTTTTCTTATCCTTCTGTAGAAGAATCTGTCTATCTCTGCTAAGCCATGCGAGGAGGGTAGAGATTCGCTGATAAGGTTGCCATGGTGACGATGCCTCCTCCTCTGTCAGGGAACCCCAACGGAACCTCTGGCTTCGACGGCCGCTGAGCTAAGCCGCCTATTCCTACTAGCCAGATGGTGTTTGCTTCAGCTAGTTGGTTGATTCGGGAGAGAGATTATGTTGGTTTGGTTATGTTTTTTAACTAACTAGAATTAGATGATGTTTGTTTATTTAGGCTAACTAGCTGGGCAGGAGTAGGTGGTGATAGCTTATTTCAGAGGGTCAACTGGCTAGAAGTTGTTGGCATTGGGGTGTTTGAGCAAGCTAGCTGACTACAGTTAGTTGGCGTTTGCTTATTTCTACTAGCTGACTGACAATAGGAATAGGTATCATTGGCTTATTTGTGAAATATATACCACTTACTTATTTTAGGTATGCTCTTCGATAAGGAATGGTACATAAGTGTTCTAAATGACAAACTGCTTGACAGTATTACATTTCATATTTTCTACAAGTACTAGCACGTCGGTTGTTGTATGGCAACATCTTTTTCCGTAATCAAGGTTATTCAAAAATGTTTACTCTCCCACCAATCAGTGTGAATAATTTATCTATGAACTTACAATACGATTCGTTAGTTAATGATTAGGCTTGTTATGAGTTTTAAGTAGCTTGTTAGGTTATAAGGTTGTTTGTGCTGGCGATTGTTAAGTGCCTTGTGTATTCAAACGTCTCTCTGTAACGGTTTTTACTATTCTTCTTTTGGTTTGTGTACGTCTTTGTAATTTGTTTTTCTTCTTCTCCTCCTTTGTTCTTGTATTTCTGTTTTTGTTAGATATATAGCATATATGCCTAGTATTTGTTCGCTGTTGTCGATCATGTTATTT
>BOPN01000373.1:222613-227613 GCA_017312705.2 Penaeus japonicus
TCTGATATCTGTTACCAAGCTCCGATCATCGACAAAAGTAAAATAAAAAAAATCGGAAATCTCCTCCTTTATCCCCCCTCCGCCGCCCCCCCCCCCCTTCCCCCTCCCCCGCACCTAATGAACTAACCGCACCGCACACTTCGGGATTCGGCTCCGAGCGGACATGTCCCAAACATGTCGAGCGGCAGCATGTGGGCCCAGCGAAGAGACGCTAGTAGGCTTACACCTCGTCTTTGGCTCAGAGTGGGAAGCAGGTGAGTCGCTGGGAATGCTGGTCGTGGATTCTGGTGGTTTTTGTTGTTGTTGTTGTTGCTAGTAGTAAAAATAATAGTAGTAGCTGTAGTAGTAACATTAGTCGTATTCCTGTTCTTACTATTGTTATTATCGTCATCATCACCCTCCTCCTTCTCCTACTCCTCCCCCCCTCCTCCTCCTCCTCCTCCTCCTCCTCCTCCTCCTCCTCCTCCTCCTCCTCCTCCTCCTCCTCCTCCTCCTCCTCCTCCTCCTCCTCCTCCTCCTCCTCATTATTATCATCACAGTCAACATCAGTTATCACCGTCGCCATCACAATTATCATCAATCATCACTATCAACCACCATCATAATTATAATCACCGTGAATCATCATAATCACCATCATCACATGCACCATCATAATCAACATAATCATCACAATCACCATTACTATCACAATCATCACCATTATCATCACAATCATCACCAACATCACCACGATTCCCGCATTTGATCTCCATCACACATGTCGCCACGATGATATTGAATTCTTTTCTTGCTATTTTTTTCTTCAAATTTGGTACACGGATTGAGATTGAAATAGAAATTGAGATCAAGATACAAACAGATCTGGTCAGAAGGGAAACTGTGGCCAAAATGTGTGTGTGTGTGTGTGTGTGTGTGTGTGTGTGTGTGTGTGTGTGTGTGTGTGTGTGTGTGTGTGTGTGTGTGTGTGTGTGTCTACGATTGCTTGTTTGTGTGTGGGGAGTGGGTGGGTTGTTTATGTGTGTGTGTAGGTGTGATTGTTTGTTTGTGTGTGTGTGGGGGGTTGTTTATGTGTTTGTTTGTGTACGTTTGTATGTTTGTTTGTTTGTGTTTGTGTTGTGGGGGTGTATATATTAATGTACTCCTCTTTATACAGAGACTTTTAGGGAAGTCCACCCCTGCTTGCATATATTTTCATTTTTAGTCAAAATGTGTACCTTACCTGGAAAATGCCTTTTTCGGAAATCATCTTTTGTTTTGTTTTATGAAATGCATTTTTTATGGTTCTTTTCCAGTATTTTTCCATACTTTCTATTTGTTTCACACACGCACGCGCGCACGCACACACACACACACACACACACACACACACACACACACACACACACACACACACACACACACACACACACACACACACACACACACACACACACACCTTACCTCGGAGTGCAAATCGTTCCACTTGGCTTTACGACGACGGTCTGCTTGTTGACCGCCCATTTTTATTGACCGGCTCCGGTGACCCCGCTGTGACCCCGGACCTAGCTAGGGATCAGGTGGAAGAGGTCAAAGGTCGGGAAGATGACGTCACACCCTCGGCGAGTTGATCACTGTCAGTCACCGTCATCACTAAAGTAAACAGAATATAATGATGCATTTATGCAACATTAGTATTTCCTTGATTGATTTATATCTCCACGTTAATGCGTTTGTTTATTGCCGGCTCCCATGAGAGCTTTGTCATGATTGACACGAAATAAAACAAAATACAATAATGGATTTATGATACAATAGTATTGCTTCATTGATTCGTTTCTATCTAAACATTTATGTGTTGTCGACTGTCATGAAAGCTTTCTCATGACTGAGAGAGAATACTTGTTTGAAGTGTTTATGGTGTATGAGTCTTATCTTGTAAAAAAAAAAAAAAAAAAAAAAAAAATCATATCTACCACCACCAACAACAGCAAAAAAAAAAAGAAAGAAAGAAAGAAAAAAAAAACAGCAACAAAGCACTAGCATAAACCCATAAATCACCATAATGATAGGAACTACACTATATTTCACCTCTCCCGATAATAAGAGCACTAATAGTGACAATGAATAATCCCAAAGGATGGGAGGGGGGGAAGGTCAAAGCGCCCGACAGAGGTCAAAGGTCACCGACATTGTTTCGATGCAGAACAAAATGGCCGTTGTTTGGGATCTCATAAAAGGTTGTAAAAGGTCATTAAAGGTCTTTTGATTATTAATGATGTGCTTATCAGCCAGTTTTCTTGTTATACTGGTTGATTGGTTTTAATTATCGACTTATTGACTTTGATTGTTCATTTAATTATATCTCTGTGGTGTGGTGGAATTATTTTCCCTTTTTGAGGAGAGGGAAGGAGGGCGGAGACGAAGCGGAGGAGAGGGAGGAGGAGTAGACGCAGGAAATGGAGGAGGAGGAGGAAGGGGAGAAGGAGTAGGAGGTGGAGGGGGAGAGGGAAGACGAGAGGGAGGAGGGGAAGGAGGAGAGGGGGGAAGGGGGGAAGGAGGAGAGGGAGGAGAGGGGGAAGGAGGGCGAAGAGGAGGAGGAGGAGAAGCAGGAGAGGGAGGAGGAGGAAGGGGGGAAGGAGTAGGAGGTGGAGGGGGAGGGGGAGGGGGAGGGGGAAAAGGAGGAGGAGGAGGAGGAGGAGGGGGAGGGGGGGGCAGGGATATGAGGAGAGAGGAGAGAGAGAGAGAGAGAGAGAGAGAGAGAGAGAGAGAGAGAGAGAGAGAGAGGCAGCTCGCCACCTATGCCATGCCCGGCGGGGTTCAATTAAAATCGTAACCAACGCCGCGAAATCAGTTCTTGGACGTCAGCCGTTAAGATGTAGTCTGAAGTTAATGATGATTATTCTCTCTCTCTCTCTCTCTCTCTCTCTCTCTCTCTCTCTCTCTCTCTCTCTCTCTCTCTCTCTCTCTCTCTCTCTCTCTCTCTCTCTCTCTCTTCTCTCTCTCTCTCTCTTTTTTTCTTTTTTCTCTCTCTCTCTTTCTCTCTCTCTCTCTCTCTCTCTCTCTCTCTCTCTCTCTCTCTCTCTCTCTCTCTCTCTCTCTCTCTCTCTCTCTCTCTCTCTCTCTCTCTCTCTTCTCTCTCTCTCTCTCTCTCTCTCTCTCTCTCTCTCTCTCTCTCTCTCTCTCTCTCTCTCTCTCTCTCTCTCTCTCTCTCTCTCTCTCTCTCTCTCTCTCTCTCTCTCTCTCTCTCTCTCTCTCTCTCTCTCTCTCTCTCTCTCTCTCTCTCTTTCTTTCTCTCTCTCTTTCTCCTTCCTTTCCTCCCTCTCCCTCCCTCCCTCCCTCCCTCCCTCCCTTCCTTCTTTCCTTCCCTCCCTCCTCTCCTTTCCTAATTCCCTCATTCATTCTCTCCTACTTCTCCCCCTTCTCTCCTCTCTCCACAACCCTGATCCCGCACCACAACTTACCCCCTCCCCTCCCCTCCCCTCCCGTTCCCTCCCGATGGAGCGTCTATGAACTTTAAACTCAGTACATGTCCTGAGACTATTGCCATAGCCACAAAGGGGTTATAATAAGTACTGGTTTAGCAACAGATTTATTGAAGCCAAGATAAAAACACGAAATTATATAATCAATAACACAAGCTAATATAAGAAAAGAATAAATACTATCTT
Organism: Penaeus japonicus; assembly: GCA_017312705.2. Classification (NCBI taxonomy): domain Eukaryota; kingdom Metazoa; phylum Arthropoda; class Malacostraca; order Decapoda; family Penaeidae; genus Penaeus; species Penaeus japonicus. The sequence goes on from BOPN01000373.1 coordinate 226,264, forward strand.
AATATTAACACACGCTGTAATTCATCATCTAATTGTACAATACTCCAGGCCACATCTTTTCCACACTTGGCCTACGAAACGGGGGATATACGTGACCTTTGTACAGGTCATGTTGCGTGAAGAGCAAAGACCACACGCCCTATTTTTCTTGTCCCTATCTCTCTCTCTCTCTCTCTCTCTCTCTCTCTCTCTCTCTCTCTCTCTCTCTCTCTCTCTCTCTCTCTCTCCCTGAGAGAGAGAGAGTGGGAGAGGGAGAGAGAGAGAGAGAGAGAGAGAGAGAGAGATAGAGAGAGAAAGAGAGAGAGAGAGAGAGAGATAGAGAGAGAAAGAGAGAGAGAGAGAGAGAGAGAGAGAGAGAGAGAGAGAGAGAGAGAGAGAGAGAGAGAGAGAGAGAGAGAGAGAGAGTGAGAGAGAGTAAGAGAGAGAGAGAGAGAGAGAGAGAGAGAGAGAGAAAGAGAGAGAGAGAGAGAGAGAGAGAGAGAGAGAGAGAGAGAGAGAGAGAGAGAGAGAGAGAGAGAGAGAGAGAGAGAGAGAGAGAGAGAGAGAGAATAACAAACACGTTATACACGATAGGATACATGTAGCTAATATCGAGTCTATATGTGACCATTTATACATGATAAACAACCGATTTTTAATATAGATCTTGAGCACTAAATAAATACCAAACAGCTTGATAATGAGTAATATAGATAAGTTAAAATTCCTAGACATTTTGAACTAATTCTAAATTGCTTTTTGATCTTTTATTTTGGTAAATGTTCTGGTATTTCTTGAAAGAAAGATATAGCGGTGATACCCAGTAGATATGATTTATTTGTTATTAGAAAGAAATTGACACTAAAATAACGTCTTAGAATAATACTTCGCATCGTTAAAAAAAAAGAAAGAAAAAAAGAAGAAAAAAAAAAGAAAAGAAAAATAAGATAAAATAAAAGAAAAGAAAAAGAAAAAGAAAAAAAAGAAAAAAGAAAAAGGAAAAGAAAAGAAAAGAAAAAAGAAAAAGAAAAAAGAAAAAGAAAAAAAAAAGAAAAAAAATGCAAAAATAGGCGACGTCGTTGGGTCTAGGGACATAGTATAAAATAATAATGCCATTGTTTTATGTGTTGACCAATCAAAGTAGTTTGATTAGTTCTGCTAATTTTGAAATGTTGGACTTATTTGCGATATCCAATTAGATCCAGAAAATCATAAAAAAGAGAATTAATTGGCATAGTTGATATTGTTCCTTTTCTAAATACAAGATAATGTATTTATTTATTATTTTTTTAAGTCCATTAAAATTGTAAAGGCATAGTCCAGCATGAGATATCCTGTTGTGCATTTTTAGGGTTTAAGTATTTTATCTTC
>BOPN01000373.1:237613-245113 GCA_017312705.2 Penaeus japonicus
ACAGAGAAGAAAAGAGAGAAGATAAACAGGGAATGAAAGGAAAATAAATGAAATGAGATAAAAGGGGAGGGGAGAAGGGGGGAGTAAAGCAGAGGATATCAGCTATAGGGATGGGAGGTGAGGATGGATAAGAAGGGAGGTAAGGAGGGATAGGAGGAGAGGTAAGGAGGGGTAGGAGGGGAGGTAAGGAGGGGTAGGAGGAGAGATAAGGAGGGGTAGTAGGGAAGAAGGGAAGACGGGGATATCTGACTGTAGTGTGGTGGTTGGAGGGTAAGAGGTGCGGGGAGGGAATGATTGTGGAATAGAGGGTGGGAGGAAGGGAGTGGTCGGGGTAGAAGTTGGGGGTGGGGGTGGGGGAGGGGAATGGTTGTGGGATAGAGGGTGGGAGGAGGGGATGGGGGAGGGGAATGGTTGTGGGATAGAGGGTGGGAGGAGGTGAGTGGTTAGAGTAGAAGGTGGGGGTGGGGATGGGGGGGAGAAGACAGCGCTCTGTTGAACATGTCTAGCAAGGTATTGATGGTCCATTTGGCTCGTTGTGTGTTTGTTGGTTGAGAACTGCGGTGTATTTGCAAGGTTCATGTTGATTTATGACTTTGCCTTTTGCCGGTATTCGCGGAGGGGGGAGGAGGGGGGCAAGAGGAGCGGGTGGGTAGCGGCGGCGGTATTTGCAATGTTGCTGTTGCTGGTGTTTTGAGCTAAGCCTTATGCCATTGTCTTCATCGTCGGCGGAATCACCGTCGTTATTAAGAACACTAACAGAAATGTTGTTAGTGTTAGTACTAGCATTAGCATTGGGATTTACAGCAGCGTTGATATTTTTCGATATCAGCATCAGCTTCAGAATTTGAATTTAACATTTGCATTGACGTGTCTTGCTTATGTCTTTGCATGATGTCTGTTAATGTAAATGTCTTCGCAGGATTTTTTTTCATTCTGATGTCTTTGCAAGATGTCTGTTCTTTGCAATCGTGCAATGCACTCCTTCAGGCATTCCCTTCGGGCCGGACCATCTGTCCTTTCATCATAACTACCTGACGCTTGCCTCATCACTATCATCATCATCTCATCCTTTTTAATCTCCACTTCTTGTCATCACTACGGGAATAAAAGTTCTTTCTATGTCCTCTTCCTTTTACAACTCATCACGAGGAATCTGATAATTGTCTTTGATGTAATTCCATTAACAAGCGTCTAGCCTCCGTCATTTCCCACCATCATCACATCACATCACTATTATCCAAATCCTCACCACCATCACCACAAATAAGCCTCCCCCGCGCATCAGGAATAACATCCTCATCACATGTAGGCCTATTCATTCATCCCAATCATCACCTTCAGCATCATCACTACCCCCGTCATCACATCATCCAGGCGATCACCACCAAATGATCCCCAGACTAGTCGGACTTCCATGGTGGGGGAGGGGGGTGCAGGTAGAGGTGGTGTAGGGGGGGGAGTCTGATCTCTGGTCCTGCTGTCCTGTTTGCATATCGATTGCTTGTTTGCATGGAGGTGACGTTGGATTAGTGCCTGTCCGTCAGAGACAGTGCATGCCCCCGGCCCCTCCCCTGCCTCATCTCTCCCTCCCCCCCACCCTTGCCTCTTACCCTCGTCCTCACCTTAAGCCTTAGTCTCGCTCTCTCTCTCTCTCCCTCTCCCCTTCATTCTCAACTTTGGTCTCACCCTCTCTCTCTCCCTCTCCCTCTCCCTCTCACCTTTACCCTCCCTCTATTCTTATGCCACTCCACTCCATCTTTCTTTATTTTTCCTTGTTGCTTCTACCCCCTCTTCGTTTTTCTGTTGCCTCATTTTCTCTCCTGTACCTTTTTTTTATTCTGTGCCTCGTGCTGCCCTTCTCTGTCCTCTCTCTCTCTTCCTTTCCCTTTTTTATCTCTCTGTCCCTCGTCTCTCAATTCTCCACTTCCTCTCCTCTCCTCTCCCTCTTTTCCCCCACTCCCCTTTCCCCTCCATCTCCCCATCTACCCCACCTACTCCCGCTTCCCCCCCCCTCCTCCAACCCCTATCCTTTTCAGATGCAGAGACAGCCTTGCTCCCCCTTTTCCCTCTCCCTTCCCTCTCCTTCTCTCCCACTCCCTTCCTCTCTCCCCTTCCTCACTCCCTTCCACTCTTCCATCTCCCTCCCAATCCCCTCTCCCTTCTCCTTCTCCCCCCCCCCCCACAAAACCTCTTGTTAATGCGAGTCCGCGAGGGTAATTTTCCGTCCTGATGACCTCCCTCCGAGGTTATTACCGCCTAATAGATGACCCAGCCTACGGGCGCCCTGGAGGAGGTCGGGATGAAGGAGTTCTATTTTTTTTCTTCTTCTTTTTTTTTTTTTTTAGACAGAGAGGGACTGTGTTTTGTATTTTTTATTTTCATTTTTATCTATTTGTTTTAGGAATAGATATTTAGGTGTGGCTGTTTTTTTTATAGATATTGCGTGGTTATTATTAACAGGAAGGATTTTTTTCCCAGATATTATCCGGATATTTCTTTCACTTTATTGATCTATTGTATTTCTACATTTATATCTTTATCCACATTTCATCAGTATGTCATATCTCAAAAATATTCGCGTATTTTTTTCAATGTTCATAGATTGTTTTGGAGATTAAGAATGTATATTTTTTTCTGATCAGATTTTCCCCCTTTCTTTAACTAGGTACGTGTTATGAGACTTCATGCTTGTGATTCAGGTAAGGTGGCTAGTCTAGCGTGTTTTTTTTTTTTTTTTTTTTTTTTTTCTGATCTCTGGGCGTGTCTCTAATAATTATGGAAGTGTAAAGCAATTTGAGAAGCATGTTATGAGAGGTTATGTGAAGTTTGTTACGCGTATGATTATGGTGACTGTATCTATCTGCGCATTCTTTTGTCTCTGTCTCTCTGTCTCTCTATCTCTCTCTCTCTCTCTCTCTCTCTCTCTCTCTCTCTCTCTCTCTCTCTCTCTCTCTCTCTCTCTCTCTCTCTCTCTCTCTCTCTCTCCTCCCTCCCCCCTCCCCCCTCCTTCCCTCTCTTCACTCCCTCTCCTCATCCCTCTCCTCATCCCTCTCTCACTCCCTCTCCTCATCCTTCTCTCGCTCCCTCTCTCAGGAGAGGAAAGAGAGAGGAGAGGGGAGAGGAAAGAGAAGAGAGTGGAGAGAGAAAAGGGGAGATATTGGAGAGAGGAGAGGGGAGAGAAAGGAGAAGGGAGAGATAGGAGAGAGGAGAAGGGAGAGAGAGGAGAAGGAAGAGGACAGGAGGTCCCCCGATATCACATGGTGTTACGGGGCAAAGGTAAGACATCGGTAGGGGGAGGGGGGAGGGGGAGGGTTTAGTAGAGGCAGAGATAGGAGTTGGCAGAGGTGGAGCGACAGGGGGTGGGGTGAGGGGAAGAGGGTTGAAGACCAGGTCCTCCCCCCCCCCTCCCCCATGAGTGCATTAAGTCCGACGGGAGAGTGGCAGCTTCGTGGACTCGGCTGATGGACCCAATCTCTTCTCCGGTCACTTCAGTTGCTTCAGTCGCTTAAGTCACTTCAGTCGCTTAAGTCACTTCAGTTACTTCAGTTCGCTTCAGTCAATTCAGTCGCTTTAGTCACTTCAGTCGCTTAAGTCATTTCAGCCGCTTCAGTCACTTCTGTCGCTTCAGTCACTTCTGTCGCTTCAGTCACTTCAGTCACTTCTGTCGCTTCAAGTCACTTCAGTCGCTTCAGTTCGCTTGGAGCTGCACGTAACACTGAGGGACATCGCTCGGTTGGAGAGGATTTGTGTGTGTCTTTGTGTCTGTATCTTTTTTTTATCTTTATTGTTATTTATTTTTCCTCTCTCTCTCTCTCTCTCACTCTCTCTCTCTCTCTCTCTCTCTCTCTCTCTCTCTCTCTCTCTCTCTCCTCTCTCTCTCTCTCTCTCTCTCTCTCTCTCTCTCTCTCTCTCTCTCTCTCTCTCTCTCTCTCTCTCTCTCTCTCTCTCTCTCTCTCTCTCTCTCTCTCTCTCTCTCTCCCTCTCCCTCTCCTCTCTCTCTCTCTCTCTCTCTCTCTCTCTGTCTCTGTCTCTGTCTCTGTCTCTCTCTCTCTCTCTCTCTCTCCCTCTCCCTCTCCCTCTCCCTCTCCCTCTCCCTCTCCCTCTCTCTCTCTCTCTCTCTCTCTCTCTCTCTCTCTCTCTCTCTCTCTCTCTCTCTCTCTCTCTCTCTCTCTCTCCCTCTCTCTCTCTCTCTCTCTCTCTCTCTCTCTCTCTCTCTGTCTCTCTCTCTGTCTCTCTCTCTCTCTCTCTCTCTCTCTCTCCCTCTCCCTCTCCCTCTCCCCCTCTCTCTCTCTCTCTCTCTCTCTCTCTCTCTCTCTCTCTCTCTCTCTCTCTCTCTCTCTCTCTCTCTCTCTCTCTCTCTCTCTCTCTCTCTCTGTCTCTGTCTCTCTATCTATCTTAATTTGATCATTCTAAAAAATACGAAACACTTGGTGAGAGATGAGAGAAGTGAGGAGGGAGAAGGGAGGGGAAGGAAAGCAGAAAGGAGAAGAAGAGAAAGAAAAGAGAGAAATAGAGAGAGAAAGATAAAATATAAAATAGAGAGAGAAAGAGAGAGAGAAAAAGAACAAGAGATAAAAGAGAGAAGAGAGGCGGCTATCACTCGGTGCTAGCAACCTGGAGCCGTGACGCCAGCCGAGCCTTCCGTTTGGGATAGAGAGATTAAGTCCGACTTTAAATTGATATGCCAATTAAGGAGAGTGACACGCGCGAAATCCCACAAGCAATTGCCTCTTGTCTTAATTTTCGGTTGTGGGTCTTCTCTCGCTCGCTCTCTCTCTCTCTCTCTCTCTCTCTCTCTCTCTCTCTCTCTCTCTCTCTCTCTTTCTTTCTTTCTTTATGTTATTTTTTATCATAATTAATGATTTTTTTCTAACTTCCACCATGATTACTATTTAAACCAAGAAATGAATCCGATATAACATACTAATCATTTTTGCTTTTATACCCCCCCCTCTTATTATAGACTGTAAAATGCATTATATTAGACAGACGTATTTATATATAAACAATAAAAAAATCGGGAAATTGTGGCCGTGTTATCGCTCTGAGTAAAATTCTAGGGTTTATGGCTCGACTGCTTTTGCCAGGAGGTTGCATACTGGGAGGTTGTGTGTGTGGGGGGAGGAGGGGAGGGATGACGAGGGGGAATTTGGATGGGGATGGGGATGGGCATAGAGAGAGGGAGAGGGATGGAGGGTGAGGGGATATGGGGGAAGTAGGTAAAAGTCGCAAGGGAGGGAGATGAGAGCGAGATGGAGATGGGGTGAGAAGGAAGGAAAAGGGGAGAGAAGGAAGAAGGAGGAGGAAAAGAAGAGAGAGAGGTGGATGAGGTGTGAGGATGATACTGGGGTCGGTGGGGGGGGGGATTATTGCTTGCGTCTCCTGCAAGCAATAATCTTACAAGTTGACTATGTGGGCTGACCTTTGCAACATTTGCATTTTTTGCCCGTCCGCGACTCCTTGATTATCAGAGCATAAAAAGTAAATATAATTTGGTGTTACGTTGTATTACATCCTTTGATTATTATTGTTTTTTTTTCGTTTTGTCGTCTTCCCTTTTCATCTTTTGTTTTCTTTCATTTCTTTCATTGTTCCCCATTCCTTTGCAGACGTGATTTTTTTCAAGGCTTCATTCTGATTCTTGCAACTGGCAAGATGATCATTCTTTTCATTCATGTGCACATGTACACGTATACGCAAAGATAGAAGCTCCTTCAGATACACAAGCACGCAAGTTCATGAATACATTTTCACTCTCTCTTTCCCCTCCTCTCTCTCTCTCTCTCTCTCTCTCTCTCTCTCTCTCTCTCTCTCTCTCTCTCTCTCTCTCTCTCTCTCCTCTCTCTCTCTCCTCTCTCTCTCTCCTCTCTCTCTCTCTCTCTCTCTCTCTCTCTCTCCTCTCTCTCTCTCTCTCTCTCTCTCTCTCTCTCTCTCTCTCTCTCTCTCTCTCTCTCTCTCACCACCACCACCACCACTCACTCACTCTCTCTCTTTCTTTCTCTCTCTCTCTCTCTCTCTCTCTCTCTCTCTCTCTCTCTCTCTCTCTCTCTCTCTCTCTTCTCTCTCTCTCTCTCTCTCTCTCTCTCTCTCTCTCTCTCTCTCTCTCTCTCTCTCTCTCTCTCTCTCTCTCTCTCTCTCTCCTCCCCTCCTCCCTCCCCCTCCCCTCACTCACTCACTCTCACCCCCTCCTCTCTCTCTTTCTTTCTCTCTCTCTCTCTCTCTCTCTCTCTCTCCTCTCTCTCTCTCTCTCTCTCTCTCTCTCTCTCTCTCTCTCTCTCTCTCTCTCTCTCTCTCTCTCTCTCTCTCTCTCTCTCTCTCTCTCTCTCTCTTGCTCTCTTGCTCTCTCTTTCTCTCTCTTTCTCTCTCTCCCTCCCTCACTCACTCACTAACTCTCCTTCCCCTTCCCCACCCTCTCTCCCTCACCCTCCGTCCCCTCTTCCCTCCCCTCCATTCCCCCTCCCTCTTTCCCCTCACACCCTGCCATCGTCCCCCATCACCTCACAGCAAGGAGGCTTGTGAGACAGCGGGAACCTCACACTCTCCCTCATCTCCGGCCGAGGAACTGTTCCATCACAGACGCATTAGTGACGGGGGCGATAAGGAGGATTGGAGGGAGAGGGAGGGAGAAGGGAGAGGGAGGGGAGGGGAAAAGGATGGGATTGGAGGGGGAGGGGAAGGGGACGGGAGGTGAGGGGAGGGGAGGGGAAGGGAGGAGAGGGGAGAGGAGAGGGACAGGGGGAGGAAGACGCTGGGGGAAGATGGAGTGGGGGAGATGGAGGTGGAGATGGAGATGGAGATGGAAGAAGGATGGAGGAAGGAGGATAGATGATGGAGATTAAGATGCAGATATAGGAGAGGAAATCGATAGGAGAGAAGGATAGGGTAGTGAGGGAGGGAAAGAGGAAGGAGGATGAGGGAGATTGGAGGAGGAGGAGGATGAAGGGAGATTGATGGAGTGTGGGGGGGGGTAGATATTGCAAATGCAACTTCTTCCTCCGCTGTCTCATTAGACATTCATGAGTGAGCCGCAGGTGCATCTCGCCTGATTATTGCATATCGTCAATTGCAGAGCCGATCATTATTCTTATCGGAGGCATTATTAAGATTCGATTATCATGGGGCTGTGGCCATTACGATGATTTTAATGAAGATGATGGTAATAAAAATCCTTTTTATATGTATTTCTATTCTTTATTTTTTTATGATTCATGGTTACAGAATAAGATTATAATTATGGTGGTTACTGCGGCAACGAACGTTAGAATTAAATAACAATCATGAATGTATTAGCAGAATTTTAATTACAAGCAATAATGCTATTGATAATATGCATTATTGATACTACCTTTATTTATCTTTATGATAAACATGAAAAAAATGATAATGAAGTAGAAGCAAAAATGATTATCAGTATTTGATCTTCACTTGTTTTTTTTTTCTACAATATTCATCATATATTCATCATTGCCACGGCCGGGCTTTCCGTCCTTCTTTTGCAAC
>BOPN01000373.1:250113-252613 GCA_017312705.2 Penaeus japonicus
TTTCGTTTTAGTGTTTGCGAATTATTTAAAGTTTATGGAGGGGGATATGGGTCATTTAGAGTTTATTCTTAATCTATTTTTGACGTAATGGCGTTGGGAATTTAACGGACATGGAAATGGATCAGAAGTCATCTGGCAACCGGGGCTCGCCATGTGATCCTCTGGAGTTGATGCTTTGTGCGCCTATTATCTGATGGCCTCTTCGCCTCGCCGATATCGTTATCAGCGCGGGAATTAAGATGGTAAAAGATACGTCCATTGATATTTCATTATGCAACGATACCGTCTTGCACTTTCGAATTGCAGGTTTATCAATATTTCTCATCTGAATACAGCTTTGCCGTCTTTCGCCACCGTGTGTGTGTGTGTGTGTGTGTGTGTGTGTGTGTGTGTGTGTGTGTGTGTGTGTGTGTGTGTGTGTGTGTGTGTGTGTGTGTGTGTGTGTGTGTGTGTGTGTGTGTGTGTGTGTGTGTGTGTGTGTGTGTGTGTGTGTGTGTGTGTAACGCCATATTTCCGCTTTTGATGTAATGTCAATGCCCATTTATATTCCGATCCTCATGGCATGCGTAAAATAAGGCCGCTTTACATCTCGACTCATGAAAAGTGACGGAGTTTAACCGATCTCCATAACTTTTCAGGCTAAGCTTCACGCCCGAGGTTGCCCGAGGTGGCCTGTTGGTGCAAGCCATTGAGTTATGTCTGCTATATGTCGGGCTCCTCACGCTGCCAGTTCACACCATAAACAACACCGTATCAGACACCATCGCCACTTGCTTGTACTACTCAGACCAGTTTCTTGTGCAGATAGAGGCCATTATACACCTAGTCTGTCACAAGACGAGTTCTCTCTCTCTCTCTCTCTCTCTCTCTCTCTCTCTCTCTCTCTCTCTCTCTCTCTCTCTCTCTCTCTCTCTCTCTATATATATATATATATATATATATATATATGTGTGTGTGTGTGTGTGTGTGTGTGTGTGTGTGTGTGTGTATGTGTGTGAGTTTTCGTTTATGTTTTTGTATGTATGCCAAGATAAATGTATGCATGACATTACCTGCATCATAACCCTAACATACCTGCGCAATTCAGTATCAAAAAGAACATCATTAGTGAAAAGCCATTATACACAATACCATCGGCCCTGCAACACCTGATTGCGCAATGCCACCACTTCTACCTCCACCCTCCCTTTTTTTACCCCCCCACCTCCTCGTCTCTCCCCCCTCTCTCTACATCTCTCTCTTCCCTCCCTCGTCTCCCTCTTTCCTCTCTCCCTGCCTCCCTCTCCTGACTAGGTTCCCCTTCCCTTCTCCTCCTCCCCTGTTTTTACCTATTTCTTTACCTCCTCCCTACCCACTCCCCATTTCTCTAACCCCATCTACCACCTCCTTCCCCTACCCCCCCCCTCTCAACATACTCTCCTTCTCTACCTCTCCCATATTCTACCACCCCTTCTCGCACCTTCTCCCCACCCTTCCCCGCTTCCAACCCCACTCTGTATCGTCCCATCTACAACCTCCCCAGCTCTTCCCCTCTCTAAAGCCCCCTTCTCTGCCTTACCCTACTCCCACACCCCTCATAACCACCCCAACCATCTACACACTTCCCTTCTGTATCCCCCCTCTTCTCTTCCATCCCCCCTACTGCCTCTCCCATCCGCCAATCACATCGTCCCCCCTCCCCCGTCTGTCCCATCCCCCCTCCATCTCTCCCATTCCCCCCACCCCCTTCATCTCTCTCTCATCGCCCCTTCACCTCCCATCTCTCCCATAATCCCCTCCCTCCATCTCTCCCATCGCCTCCCTCCCCATCTCTCCCATTCCCCCCACCCCTTCCATCTCTCCCATCGCCTCCCCTTTATCTCTCCCATTTCCCCCCTCCCCCTCCATCTCTCCCATTCCCCCCACCCCCTCCATCTCTCCCATCACCCCCACCCCCTCCATCTCTCCCATTCCCCCACCCCCTCCATCTCTCCCATCACCCCCACCCCCTCCATCTCTCCCATTCCCCCCCTCCCCCTCCATCTCTCCCATCACCCCCACCCCCTCTATCTCTCCCATCCCCCCCTCCCCCTCCATCTCTCCCATCACCCCCACCCCCTCCATCTCTCCCATTCTCCTCCATCTCTCCCATTCCCCCACCCCTCCATCTCTCCCATCGCCCCTCCTCTATCTCTCCCATTCCCCCCCTCCCCTCCATCTCTCCCATTCCCCCCACCCCCTCCATCTCTCCCATCGCCCCTCCTCTATCTCTCCCATTCCCCCCCTCCCCCTCCATCTCTCCCATTCCCCCCACCCCCTCCATCTCTCCCATCGCCCCCCACCCCCTCCATCTCTCCCATCGCCCCTCCTCTATCTCTCCCATTCTCCCCCTCCCCCTCCATCTCTCCCATCGCCCCCCACCCCCTTCATCTCTCTCTCATCGCCCCTTCACCCTCCCCATCTCTCATCACCCCCTCCCTCCATCTTTCCCATCGCCTCCCACCTCTATTCCTCCTATCGT
>BOPN01000373.1:257613-262613 GCA_017312705.2 Penaeus japonicus
TCTATTTTCCAGGAGCCAAAAACTAGTTCCTGCCGCCGACTTTCTTGGCTTCCCGGATCTGTCCTGTTTATATTTTTTATTTTGTTTGTCTTTTTTTCTTGGCGGGGGGGGGGGGGGGCAATTTTTTTATCTTATATTTTGGTGTTTGTATTTTATTTTATTTTTTCTTTCGGTGTTTTTATTTTTCTTATCTTAATTTTCTGTTGCTCTTTCATTTTTTTTACTTTTATTTTTACTTTTTGTTTGCTTTATTTGGAAGCTGTTATTTCTTGTCTGCCCTCTCCTTCTCTCTCTCTTTTTCCTCTCCCATTTGCCGCCCTCCCATTTCCCTTCCTTTCTCCTTCCCTCCCTCCCCTCCCGTCCCCCTTCTCTCCCCTCCCTCTCTCCCTCAATATGGCACACGTAACACACCACGCACATCACACACGAAAAAAAGAAGAAGAAAAAGAAAAAAACGAAAAATACACACGAAAGTAGCAATCCTTTTCGTCCTCTTCCTTCCCCCCCTTTCTTTTGTAGTCGTTTTATCTCCTGTTCTTCCCTTTTTCATCTTCCTTTTCCTCTTCAATATCCTTTATATGTTTAACCTCCTGTTTTTCTTGCCTCAGTCTTTCCTCTTTCTCCTCTAGCCCTTCCCCTTCTTCCTCTCCTCTCTCCATTCCTTCCTCCTCCTCCTTCACTTCTTCTTCTTCCTTCTTCCTCTTCGTTCCGTTTCCTATCCATCTGCACCTCCTTCTCCTTGTCCTTTTCCATCTTCTTCCTTGCCTCTCCGTCCATACCCCTACCCCCACCCCACCCACCCAAAGTACCTCATTCCCTCCCCTACCTTCCCCCACTATCCCTCCTACAACATCTGGAGATATATAAATCAATCCCTTAACCCCTCCCCTTGCTCTCGCTCCCTCTCCCTCTCTCTCCCTCGCTCTCCCTCTCCCCCGATTCGCTTTCCCTTCGTTACTTCTCTTCTCCCCTCCCCTACCTCCCTCTTTCCCCTTTCCTCTCTCCCTCTTCCTCACTCTCCTCCATCCTCCCCTTTCATCTCGCCCCCTCCACCCTTCTCCTCCCTCCCCTCTTCCCTATCCCCCTCCTCTTCGCCCCTTCCCCTCTTCCCCATTCCCTCCCCTCCGACCCATTCCCCTCTTCCCCATTTCCTCCCCCCACCCCTCCGACCCATTCCCTCTCCACCTTTCCTGTTTCCCCTCTTCCCCCTCCACCTTTCCTATCTCCCCTCTTCCCCCTCCACCCTTCCTATCTCCCCTCTTGCCCCTCCACCTTTATTATCTCCCCTCTTCCCCCTCCAGTGGACCCTTCCTATCTCCCCTCTTCCCCATCTCGAAAGGAGCAGAGGCAAAACTTTAGCTCTCTATTTTCCAGGAGCCAAAAACTAGTTCCTGCCGCCGACTTTGCTTGGCTTCGAGATCTGTCCTGTTTTTTTATATTTTTTTTTATTTTGTTTGTCTTTTTTTCTTGGCGGGGGGGGGGGGGCAATTTTTTTATCTTATATTTTGGTGTTTGTATTTTATTTTTTTTCTTCTTTCGGTGTTTTTATTTTTCTTATCTTAATTTTCTGCTGCTCTTTCATTTTTTTTTACTTTTATTTTTACTTTTTGTTTGCTTTATTTGGAAGCTGTTATTTCTTGTCTGTCCTCTCCTTCTCTCTCTCTTTTTCCTCTCCCATTTGCCGCCCTCCCATTTCCCTTCCCTTTCCTCCCTTCCCCTCCCCTCCCCTCCCGTCCCCCTTCTCTCCCCTCCCTCTCTCCCTCAATATGGCACACGTAACACACCACGCACATCACACACGAAAAAAAGAAGAAGAAAAAGAAAAAAAACAGAAAATACACACGAAAGTAGCAATCCTTTTCGTCCTCTTCCTTCCCCCCCTTTCTTTTGTAGTCGTTTTATCTCCTGTTCTTCCCTTTTTCATCTTCCTTTTCCTCTTCAATATCCTTTATATGTTTAACCTCCTGTTTTTCTTGCCTCAGTCTTTCCTCTTTCTCCTCTAGCCCTTCCCCTTCTTCCTCTCCTCTCTCCTTTCCTTCCTCCTCCTCCTTCACTTCTTCTTCTTCCTTCTTCCTCTTCGTTCCGTTTCCTATCCATCTGCACCTCCTTCTCCTTGTCCTTTTCCATCTTCTTCCTTGCCTCTCCGTCCATACCCCTACCCCCACCCCACTACCCAAAGTACCTCATTCCCTCCCCTACCTTCCCCCACTATCCCTCCTACAACATCTGGAGATATATAAATCAATCCCTTAACCCCTCCCCTTGCTCTGCTCTCCCTCTCCCTCTCTCTCCTCGCTCTCCTCTCCCCCCGATTCGCTTTCCCTTCAATTACTTCTCTTCTCCCCTCCCCTACCTCCCTCTTTCCCCTTTCCTCTCTCCCTCTTCCTCACTCTCCTCCATCCTCCCCTTTCATCTCGCCCCCTCCACCCTTCTCCTCCCTCCCCTCTTCCCTATCCCCCTCCTCTTCGCCCCTTCCCCTCTTCCCCATTCCCTCCCCTCCGACCCATTCCCCTCTTCCCCATTTCCTCCCCCCACCCCTCCGACCCATTCCCTCTCCACCTTTCCTGTTTCCCCTCTTCCCCCTCCACCTTTCCTATCTCCCCTCTTCCCCCTCCACCCTTCCTATCTCCCCTCTTGCCCCTCCACCTTTATTATCTCCCCTCTTCCCCCTCCAGTGGACCCTTCCTATCTCCCCTCTTCCCCCATCTCGAAGAACCAGGCAAAACTTTAGCTCTCTATTTTCCAGGAGCCAAAAACTAGTTCCTGCCGCCGACTTTGCTTGGCTTCGAGATCTGTCCTGTTTTTTTATCTTTTTTATTTTGTTTGTCTTTTTCTTGGCGAAGGGGGGGGGGGCAATTTTTTTTTATCTTATATTTTGGTGTTTGTATTTTATTTTTTTTCTTCTTTCGGTGTTTTTATTTTTCTTATCTTAATTTTCTGCTGCTCTTTCATTTTTTTTTACTTTTATTTTTACTTTTTGTTTGCTTTATTTGGAAGCTGTTATTTCTTGTCTGTCCTCTCCTTCTCTCTCTCTTTTTCCTCTCCCATTTGCCGCCCTCCCATTTCCCTTCCCTTTCCTCCCTCCCCTCCCCTCCCCTCCCCTCCCGTCCCCCTTCTCACCCCTCCCTCTCTCCCTCAATATGGCACACGTAACACACCACGCACATCACACACGAAAGAAGAAGAAGAAGAAAAAGAAAAAAACGAAAAATACACACGAAAGTAGCAATTCTTCTCTTGTTCTCGAGGGCGCTGCTTATTCTGAATCGTCTCAAACGTCGCGTCTCGGAGACTAATGACCTGGACTTCGACTTCGGCTTCGTTACTCCCGGGTACTCGCCACGCCCTTCCGAGGACTGTTGGTGTACAGGGAGGCTGGGGGAAGGGGGAGGGGAGGGAGAGGGAGACGGGGAAGGTTAGGATGGTATGGGGGGTAAGATGAGGTTAGTTGTAGAAGAGGGGGATAGGAGAGGAATAGACAAAGAGAAAGAAAGAAAAATAATGAGAAGGTGAAAGGAAAATGGAGGGTGGAAGGGAGGGAGGCGGAGAGGGAGGAAGGGAGTGAGTGAGTGAGTTAGTTAGTTAGTGAGTTAATGATTGAATGAGTAAGTGAGGGATTAGAGTGAGTTTGTGTTGTGGACGAGATTTTAGAAGATATGTGTACTAGAAACAAGGGTGATAGAGGTGAGGGAAAAAGGGGGGGTCTTCTAACTACATAATTATGAATGTATATCTACTCAGTGTAAGAAAACGTCTATATACACACTCAGATAAGTGTAGACTCGCGTGAGGTTCAGATATACAATGTTTATCATCAGTTAGTATGAAGTACTTGTCAGTTTTTACTGTATTGCATCGGTTGCTAAACATGCAAGTGTGTAGTTTTAGTAAGCGTGTTAGTACGGTACATATTATCGTATATTTGCTTAATTTTTTTGTATTTCCTGGACATCTGTAATTATGTCTGTTTTTTTTAACCTTTCTGTCATTTTATGTCTGAATATATGTACATATGTATGAATGAATGTACCATATGTATTGTCTATTGCGTATATTATACATGAAACTACATACGCACATGCACAGATGATAAAGGAGATGAATCCAGAGAAGCAGAGGCTGTGCTTCCGAAAGAGAGAGAGAGAGAGAGAGAGAGAGAGAGAGAGAGAGAGAGAGAGAGAGAGAGAGAGAGAGAGAGAGAGAGAGAGAGAGAGAGAGAGAGAGAGAGAGAGAGAGAGAGAGAGAGAGAGAGAGAGAGAGCAGTCGCATATCGAGTGTCCCTTCGAGCATCGTCGGAGCGCGCGGGATCCCAAAAGCCGTATGTGACTCTTGCGATCCCACCCCACGAGTCACGCACGGCGTTCGAGCGCTGCCGTTCGCGAGGTCACCATCACGACGCGAGGTAGGTCGAGAAAGGTCAGGAGTAGTCCTGGCTAAGACGACAGAGACGAAGGATTCTCGGCTGCAGACGGTGTGACGTCATTCCGCGAGCCGTTCTGTCCTCCCCCCCCCCCCCCACTGAAGGAAACACGCGAGAAATATGTCGTTAAGAGGTCGCGGACGAGAGCCGAGCTGGTGACGTCACATCGTTAGCCGAGATTGTCAAGCGTTTTTTTGTCTCTCTCTTTTTTTTTATCTTTTCTTTTCTTTTCTTTTCTCTCTATTTTATATTTATTTCTCTTTTCTCTCTCCCCCTCTCCCTCTCTCCCTATCTCTCTCACCCCCCCACCTCTCTCTCTCTTTCTCTCTCTCTCTCTCTCTCTCTCTCTCTCTCTCTCTCTCTCTCTCTCTCTCTCTCTCTCTCTCTCTCTCTCTCTCTCTCTCTCTCTCTCTCTCTCCCTCCCTCCCTGCCCCCCCCCTTTCTCTCTCTCTCTGTCTCTCTCCCTCCCTCCCTCTTCTCTCTTTCTCCCTCTCCCTGGCCCCCCCCTCTCTCTCTCTCCCTCCCTCTCTCTCTCTCTCCCTCCCTCTCTCTCTCTCTCTCTCTCTCTCTCTCTCTCTCT
>BOPN01000373.1:267613-270113 GCA_017312705.2 Penaeus japonicus
CGGAGTGATTTCATGTTAGTTATCTTCGTTATTGATGTTTTCTTTCTTTTTTCTTTTTCTCTTTCTTATTTCTCTCATATCTTTCTCACTCTCTCTCTCTATCTATCTTTCTATATATATATGTGTATGCATTCACACACACACACACACACACTCATTGTGTATTTTTAAAATTATATATTTTTGTTTATTTATGTGTGATGTTATTAGTAGTAGACGTAGTATTGATATAATGATAATGATGATAATTATGAATATGATAATGATGATGCTGATAATGATACTGATAATGTAGATGATGATAATATTGATGAAAATTATAACAATCATGGTTATTGTTATTATTATTTATGTCATTATCCAGATTATTATTATCAGTAATATTGTTACTATTTCTATCATATTTGCCATCCTAATTATCATTATTATTATTGTTAGTATGTTATTGTTATTATTATTATTATTATTATTAGTAGTAGTAGTAGTATCATTATCATCATCATCATTATTATTATCCTCATTATCATAATTATTATTGTTATTGTTATTATTACTATTAACATCACCATCATCATTATTTCATTTTATTTTATACTACTTTTACTTTAGTTTATCACAACTTCTTAAAAAATATATATATACACAACCTCTATATAAGATGCAAAACATAGGGATAGGAAAGAGATAATTCAATCCGGTCCCAAGGTGATTCCTTCGTCACGGAGAATTCTTGTAAGAAGAAAAAGAAAAAAAAGAAGAAAAAAAACATTATATAAGTAGTAGAGGTCTCTCTCCCGCGGAATTAATTTTCATTCACGCTTTTTCATGTGGCGGAAAGATTTGCTTCGGTTTATTGTTTTATTTAATAGTTAATTTAAAAATTCGTGGTTCTATGGGTGGGGGGATGTTGTTATTAAAATGAAGGAATAAATGTATGTGAGTATACACACACATGTACACGTAAATATTTACAAACAAGCGTATGTAGGAACGCGCGTACACACGCACGCATACGCACACGCACACGCACACGCACACATACACATACATACACTCACACATACACGCACGCACGCACAAACACACACACACACAAACACACACACACACACACACACACACACACACACACACACACACACACACACACACACACACACACACACACACACACACACACACACACACACACACACACACACACACACACACACACACACACACACACACACACACACACACACACACACACTCACACTCACACTCACACTCACACACACACACACACACACACACACACACACACACACACACACACACACTCACACTCACACTCACACTCACACTCACACTCACACTCACACTCACACTCACACTCACACTCACACACACTCACACACACACACACACACACAAACATTGTCCACATGTTTCAAGTCTCCCGCCCTCACTGTGACACTTTGGAACACTCCATAAGCCTATGAGCGTCTTGTGACACATTCCATGGGTGGAGGACGAAGGAGAGAGAGGGAGAAGGAGAGAAGGAGGGAGGGTGGGAGAGAGGGAGGGAGCGAGGGAGGGACGGAGAGGAGGGGAGGGAGAGAAAGAGAGAGAGGGAGGGAAGGAGGGAGGGAGAGAGGGAGAGAGGGAGGGAGGGAGAGAGAGAGAGAGAGAGAGAGAGAGAGAGAGAGAGAGAGAGAGAGAGAGAGAGAGAGAGAGAGAGAGAGAGAGAGAGAGAGAGAGAGAGAGAGAACTACACTCAGCGTCATAAGCACCCCCCCCCCCCCATCCCCAGTTCACCGATAACGGATCCTCAGCCCGAATCTTAATCTTCAGAAAAAGAGGAAGAAAAAATATCAATTTCTACCATCTCATTCCTAGGGAGGTTCCCACGCATGACTCTCTCTCTCTTTCTCTTTGTCTCTCACTCTCTTCCTCTCTCTTTCTCTCTCTCCTCTCTCTCTCTCTCTTTCTCTTTCTCTTTGTCTGTCACTCTCTTCCTCTCTCTCTCTCTCTCTCTCTCTCTCTCTCTCTCTCTCTCTCTCTCTCTCTCTCTCTCTCTCTCTCTCTCTCTCTCTCTTTCTTTCTCTCTCTTTCTCTCTGTCTCTAACTCTCATCCTCTCTCCTTCTCTTATCTCTCAGTTTCTCACTCTATCTCTTTTCCTCCCTCTCTCCGTCCCTCCCTCCCTTCCTACCCTTCCTCCCTCCCTTCCTCCCTTCCCTCCCTCCCTCTCCCCTCCCTCCTTCCCTCCCTTTCCCTCCGGAAGGTCGTGCCTCCAGTCGAAGCGAGGGGCGAGAATGCGAGTGTTTTCTGCTGTTCCCGTAATGGCTCGAGATCGGATGCTGGAGTGTGAGTGACTGGCAGCTTGGCATTCCAGGACACGGCCGACCTTTATGTGGCTCCCCCCCCCCCCCATCTCACCTTCCTCCGGCTCCTCCTCTACCCTCTTTTTCTCTCACCTCCGATTTCCTCCCTTTCACGTTTCTCTTTCCCTCTCTT
>BOPN01000373.1:275113-277613 GCA_017312705.2 Penaeus japonicus
GAGAGAGAGAGAGAGAGAGAGAGAGAGAGCAAAACGGCAACAACCAAAAAACACGAACACCAAAAGGGATGATTTCGTGTCTCGAGATAGAGCGAGATTTCGCGAGACTAGAACTGAGTCCGTGCGCAGAATACCGAATTTCCTTGCCATTAGTGTAGTTAGTAAGCAACAAGCTTTAAGAAGAGAGAGAGAGAAAAAAAAATACCGGTTGGCTCTTTGCTCTGGGTTTTGAATATTCATTTCTCTGAATGTAACACAGATTAGAAGAAGAAGAAGAAGAAAAAAAATCAGTGAAAAAGATTAGCTTTGTTGAGTCTCGCCGAGTGTATGTACGCTTATCCACACGTGCGTTTGGGGGATGTGTACATTTTTGTGTTTCTCTCCGCGTGTGCATGCATCGCTAATTGTGCATACGTAATTAACCCCTTTTTTTCTTCCTTTTTTCACTGTACCTTCTTGTGATATCTATCTGTTCTTGCAAAGGAGGAAGGGAGGGAGAGAGAAGAGAGAGGGAGGGAGGGAGGGAGGGAGAGAGGGAGGCAGGGAGGGAGAGAGGGAGGGAGGGAGGGAGAGAGAGAGAGAGAGAGAGAGAGAGAGAGAGAGAGAGAGAGAGAGAGAGAGAGAGAGAGAGAGAGAGAGAGAGAGAGGGAGGGAGGGAGGGAGGGAGGAAGGAAGGAAGGAAGGAAGGAAGGAAGGAAGGGAGGGAGGGAGGGAGAGAGAGAGAGAGAGAGAGAGAGAGAGAGAGAGAGAGAGAGAGAGAGAGAGAGAGAGAGAGAGAGGGGGGGGGAGAGAGAGAGAGAGAGAGAGAGAGAGAGAGAGAGAGAGAGAGAGAGAGAGAGAGAGAGAGAGAGAGAGAGAGAGAGAGAAGAGAGAAGATGCTCAAGATGAAGGATGGAATCATGGGAGATATGGCTGATAAGGTGCTGCGTCTCTGACCTCTTCTGACCTTAGGTATGGTAAAGGGGTGGGGGAGGGGAATGGGGGAGGAAAGGGGAGGAGTGGAGAAGAGGAGGAGGAAGAGGGAGTAATGAAGAAGAGGAGGAGTGGGAAAGTAGGATTGGGGGTTTGGGGGGAAGGGGAGGGGGAGAAGTTGAGTAATATAGAAAGAGGAAGGATTCAGGGGAAGAAGAGAGGAAGGGAATTGGGGGAGAGGGTGAAGATTGGTAAAGCAAAAAGGAAGGTGAATAACAAATAATGTATTTGTAAATATGAATGGTGATAATCTATTTAATATTTTGAAGAGAAATAGGAATGATACATCCTACATTGTATGTACGAATGGAAATGAGAATATTTGTCTTGATAAAGAAAAGGTAACCCGGAATTAGCACATAACCCCCCCTCCCCGCCCCCCCAGGCCACACTTGACCTTCACCTCCCCCTCCCCCTCCCCCTCCTCCCCCACACCCACACCCACATTCACACTTAATGCCCTTCGCACTCCACTAGTGACAACAAGCAACAATAGGAGATCAACTCTACCACACACACACACAATTGTGCAATGCAATATTGAAAGACCCTCGACCTTGCAGTTGCACAAACTATCCTTGTCTCGAATTAACTTTGGTTATCTCCCTCCGCCCCCCCCCCCCCATCCTCCTTTCTTCCCTTCTTCCTCCTTCCTCTTTTTTTCTTTCTTCTTATCTATCTCCTATCTCCTATTTATCCCTACTCCTTCCTCGCTCTCTCTTTGCTTTTCCTCTTCCCTCCTCCCCTTTCCCTCCCTTCTTCCTCCTTTCCTCAGCATTTCTTCTTTCCTCTCTGGCCCTCCCCTTTACCTTTATCCTCCTTCCCTCCCTCCCTCCTCACCATCCCCTCAGCTTCTTTTTATGTATATGTGTGTGTGAGAGACTGTGTGTCCGTCCGTTTCGCAACATTATGTGTTGGGTGCCTTGATGTGCATTTGCACTTCACGTTGATCAGACTGAAGGGATGCCACACTAAGGTGACCTGTCTTATTCTTATTCACCTATCTCTCCCTCTCTTTCTCTCTCCCTTTCTCTCTCTCTCCCTTTCTCTCTCTCTCTCTCTCTCTCTCTCTCTCTCTCTCTCTCTCTCTCTCTCTCTCTCTCTCTCTCTCTCTCTCTCTCTCTCTCCCTCACTCTCTCTCTTTCTCTCTCCCTCTCCCTCCCTCCCTCACTCACTCACTCACTCACTCCCCCCCTCTCTCTCTCTTTCTCTCACTCACTCACTCTTTCACTCTCTCTTTCTCTCTCTCTCTCTTTCTCTCTCTCTCTCTCTCTTTCTCTCTCTCTCTCTTTCTTTCTCTCTCTCTCTCTCTCTCTCTCTCTCTCTCTCTCTCTCTCTCTCTCTCTCTCTCTCTCTCTCTCTCTCTCTCTCCCTCTCTCTCCCTCTCTCTCCCTCTCTCTCTCTCTCCCTACTAGTCGACTTGTGTTACTTTGCAACATCTTAAATCTATCGTAGTCAAAATTCTCTATTTTTTGCACAATCACTTCCTTTACATCATACATCATACTTATCTTGATCTCTATACCTC
>BOPN01000373.1:301811-311811 GCA_017312705.2 Penaeus japonicus
CCGAAGTTAATGTGTGGCTTAGGGACGCGTGGGAAGGGGCGTCCCGTTGCTTCCTTAATGGATTCAAAACACCGAGCTGGACTTGGAATCTCTTTGGGAAATGAGATAAGTGAGAAGGATAAAAAAAGATTGGATTCCTAGCGTTTGAAGGTTTCGCAAGATATTGTTGTTTAAGAATCTCTCTCTCTCTCTCTCTCTCTCTCTCTCTCTCTCTCTCTCTCTCTCTCTCTCTCTCTCTATATATATATATATATATATATATATATATATATATATATATATATATATAATATATATATATATATATATATATATATATATATATTTTTTTTTTTTTTAATGAAAATGAGATAAGGGATAAAGGTTGCAATCAACAAAAAAGTATTTTGGTCTAAGATTTGTATTTAACGAGATGTAAAAACGAGGTTTGGATTCTTCGTCGCTCGAAAAAATGCTTGTTTAGAAATTATTTTTAGAATAGAATTAAGGGAAAAAATTTAGATTCGGTATCGTTCAAATAATATTGATAATAATAATAATAATAATAGTAATGATAATGATAGTGATAATAATAATGATAGTAATAATAATAATAATAATGATAATAATAACACAATTACCGTTGTTTAAGAATCTCATTTTAAAATGAAATTCGCTAAAAAACACTAGTTGTTTAGAAACCTTTTAAGAATGACACGAGGGAAATACTGTTATCCAAGAACTTTGCAAATAACACACGAAAACGAAATTTGGATTGCCTCCAGGTCGAAAAAAATCACACACACACACACACAAAAAAACATTCTAACCCAAAATCAAAATCGAAAGAATAAATTTCTTTCTCTATTGGCCTTCGCCTCCTCCCCCCCCCAAAAAAAAAAAATCGAACCAAAGACCCCCTACCCGGCGAGCGACGCCATAACGCTTTCACAACTCTCTCGCTTAATAAGGTGTTGGCGCCGAAATATCATCCCCCCCCCCCCCCGCCCGCCCGCCCGCCGATGCTTCTGCAAGCCTTCGATCCCCCTCCATGCTGCGTGACTCAACAACCTATGCTAAAACATTGCATTAACGATCGAGAAACCACTTGACGTTCGTTAAACGACCACGCGCCCAACGCCGTCAATAAGGGAACCTCGCACTTAAACGCCACTTAAACCTCGAGGAAAAGGCGGAATGTTGCTTTTAATGATGATTGCAGAGAGACGTATCGGGCGAGATGGTGCCTCCTACAGCCTATTGAGGTGGGGGGTGGGGGAGGGGGGGGAGCGAATGGAGGGTCGAGGGTGTGAAGGGTGGAGGGTAAGGGTAGGTAAGTGTGGAAGTGTGGAGGGTAGGGGTAGAGGGTGTTAGTGGAGGGTAGTGGTAGGGGTGGGGGTGGAGAGTAGTGGCAGGGTGGGGGTGGAGGGTAGAGGCAGAGGTGGATGGTAGGGGTAAAGGGTGGAGGTAGGGGTAGGGGCAGAGGATAGTGGTATAGGTGGAACGTAGGATAGTAGTAGGGATATGGATGAAGGGTAGGAGTTGGGAAAGGTAGAAGGTAGGGTAAGAGTTGGGGAAGGTAGTGGTAGGGCTAGGAGTAGTGGTAGAAGTTGGGGGGGGGGGCAAAGGGGGGAAGCTGAGAATGTGGTAAAGGGGGGAGGGAAGATAAAAAGGTGATTACCTCAAAAGCTCAAAACCACATTACGCTTTTGCTGGACCGCGATTCCAACGCGTTAAAAGAACACCCGACAGACTTATTGCACGAGATGCTCAGGTGGCGGTCTGCATTCAAATCACCCCCTCCCCCCACCCCCAACCCCCATGTAAAAGGAAGTGGTCGCCATCCTCTCCCTCTCCTGCTGGAAATCCTTTCCTTGGTCAGCGGACAGAAGGATTTTCTCGAGGGTATTAGGCAGAGGTAGAGAGAGAGAGAGAGCGAGAGCGAGAGAGAGAGAGAGAGAGAGAGAGAGAGAGAGAGAGAGAGGGGGGGGAGAGAGAGGGGGGGGGGAGAGATAGACTCTTGGGTCTTGTGAGAGAGGGAGAGGGAGAGGGATACGGAAATGGGGGAGGGAAAGGGAGAGGGAGAGTGAAAGTAGGAAAGGGAGGGAGGGAAAGGGAGAGGGAGAGGGAGATGGAGACGGAAAGGGGAGAGAAAGGGAGAGGGAGAGGAAATAGGGAAGGGATTTGGAAAGGGAGTAAGAGAAAGGGAGAGGGAGAGAGGTGGATGGGGAGAGAGAGGGAGAGGGAGAAGGAAATGGGGAGGGGAGGGAGAGGGAGAGGGAGAAGGAAATGGGGAGGGAGAGGGATATAGAAAGGGAGTGAGGAAGAGGGAGGGAAACGAGAGAGGGAGTGAGAGGGAAAAACAGAGATAGATAGAAAAAAAGATTAAAAATATATGAAAAAAAGAGAGAAAGAAAGAGAGCTTATGATGTTACCAGCAACGGGGATAAATCTCGGCGGTCTTATAACATTGGAATTCCTAGTTTGACAATAATAATAAACTTCAGACGAACTGTTGAAGGCTTTGCTAACTCCTGAAAGGGAATTTAAGCCACCCTCCCCGTCTTGCAGTTGACGTTGCTTGTCTCGCAGTGCAGAGGTCAAGCAAGGTCACGAGGGCATCCAATTAGGCTTCTTTGCCATAAAGGGAAAGAAGAAGAAAAAACGAACTTGTAGTCCTATCATCCTAGAGAAATCCACTGTAGTTAGGGCAATTCACCCACGGAAGGAAAATAGCTGTGGTAGCCACTCTATCTTGTTGTAACTATAAGACTATAAGAAAAAAAAAGGAAAATAAAAGAAGGAAAGAAAAAATTCTTTTGACAAAGGAGATGCTCGAAGGGTGTCCATAAATTAATCGGCTTCTTGATCAAGATGCGTGTCTCGCCGCCAACTCTTGACGCCGCTTGGAACTGATAAGGCCATCAGGAGGCGGAAGAAGGGAAGTGGATGTGGCTGTGGTATATATAGCTCATTATATATATATATATATATATATATATATATATATATATGTATATATGTATATATATACATATACATATATATATACATATATATATATATATATATATATAATATATATATATATATATATATATATATATATATATAAATGTTATACATATGATATACATGTATATACATATATGTATATGTATGTTTGTATTATGTATATATAAATATTTATATTAATATATTTTTTATCACTCACACGCACAGACAACACACACACACACACACACACACATCACTCACACGCACAGACAACACACACACACACACACACACACACACACACACACACACACACACACACACACACACACACACACACACACACACACACACACACACACACACACACACACACACACACACACACACACACACACCTCCAGAGATTGACTTAAGAAGCAAGCAAGCAGACACATCATCGATAACAAGATCATTCTTCTTCTGATGCATGATGGATGTTGTTTGTAAATTCAACTCAATGCATGACTTTGCATTGCAATGAAGGGGAGTAAAAAATGTGAATAAGGAACGGGGAGGTAGAGCTTAAGAAATTGGTGCTAATACTATTACTAATAGTAATGATGATGATGATGATGATGAAAATTAAAATGATAATAATGGTAATGGTAATGATAATAATTAATTGTAATTATGATAATACTACTGGTACTACTATTCCTACTGCTACTACTACTACAACTACTACTGATAATGATAATATTAATAATAATGATAGTAAATATAATAGTGAAAGAATATCTACTAAAAGATAGATAAGAACAGATAGAGAGAGTTTTGATCATTGCCGTGGAATTCCGACGAAAATATCCCTGTGTCGATTGCAAGAGGACATATCATTCAATGCCAACTTTCCTTCCTCGTAATTTTATTTGATTGTTATTTCGAGTTGCGATGGTAGCCCTGAGCCTCACGGTGGATTGTGTATCTCATAATATTTAATTTACGATAATGTCAACATTTTTGTGTTCGTGACTTCAGGTTGCAAGACTGATGTTGGTAACGTTGTTATGCGTAAACATTCCCAGTTTGTTGAGCCAATCGAATTATGTTAATCGTTGTTTAGGAAAGGTATTTGTCTAACCCTTATTATTAAACTAAAATAAGGATAATCAGGAGCTTGTGACTAATGGCAACTATTTCCTACCAGGATTTCCATACACTGTCAGACATCAGAAAAAAAAATGTCTTCATTTTTTTAGATACGTAAACAGCATTTTTATTTTTAAAAACAAATAGCATGTGTAATTATCATAAGTCCAAATGCATCTGCAAAAAATATTCATGTTTTTCATCTAATATTCAACTATCGGGACAGAGTAATAATGGTCGAGCGCCCGACAGTCTCCTAAAACCGAACAAAAACCATAAGCTCGAAGCTCTGTCGGGTCCCATGTGTCGGGTCCCGAGAAAATGTTCCCGAGTACGACCCTCGGTCCGACACAGCTTCAAGTGTTTCTCGAACTACCCGAATCATGACGAGCACTGTCGCACTTTAAGAACTGGTGCTATTTTGCACCGAGGTATATCACGGGTGGGCGTACCGTGGGCTCTCACACCTGTCTCCCGTGGCGCCGAAACCTCTAGGAAATTGCACGCGGACGGCGACCCAACTCTCCAACGGGTCTCATTCGGTTGGGTCGTTAGGTCGATGGCGGAGAGGAGGAGGGGATAGGAGAGGGAGAGGGAGAGGAGGTTGAAGAGGAATAGTAAGTAGAATAGAAAGAGAGAGACATACATGTAGACAGATAGAAAGAGACGGACAGGCAGGCAGACAGACAGACAGAGATACCGAGAGCTAGAGCGAACCATACATGTAATTTGTACCTTTCTTTCAGATTTATCGAGGCGCTATAGAGGCTGCGTTGGCGAGGCCTGCTTATTATCACCTGTCTCTCAGCCTCTCGTGAGGGCGTTGTTAATGGTACTTTATTGTATGACCTGATTATGGCAAGAATCTTGTCAATAACTTACTTGTTATTTCCATTATGTTGAAAGGTTGTTATGATCTGTCTGACTTGTTTTTGGAAGGGAGTATTTTTTATTTCGCATGTTGAGAGGTTGGTATGACGTGGTCTAACTTGTTTTGGAAAGAATCTCGTTAACTTATTTGTTATTTCATTAAGGGGAGAGGTTGTTATGAACTAATCTGACTTGTTTTTGAAAAGGAATGTTGTCAGTAAATGCGATGATTTTTGGGGTTAGTGTCTGTTTGTTTCCTATTGCATCAAAAGGTTATCGTGATCTGATCTGACCTTTTTTTAATGAATCTTGATAATAGACATGATTATTTAGATGTTGCATTTCAGTTTGCTGGAAGGTTATCATGACCTCATCTGACCTTTTTTGGGTGGATGGATCTGGTCAATAATTTTGATGATTTTCGTGGTCGGTGTATTATTGCATTTTGTTGAAAGGGTATCAGTAACCCAATCTGACCTGTATCGGGAGGAATCCTCTTAGTTAACTTTGATTATTTTCTTAATATTATATTTTTTTATTGCAAGGTTAGTTGTCATTCTCTGCGGTAATGTTTTTTTTCAAGGCTTAGCTGTTGATTTTTATAAAGGGATAGAAATGGTTTGTGGTAATTATAATTAGTAGCGTGATTAATTAGATTAATGATATGCGTTGGGGCGTGGCATGTCTTTGAGTAATTCTAGTATTCTGCCATAGTCGTTGTTAGTGCCAGCCTTTGTTTCATTGTGATTCTTTTTTAGGTTTAAATCCGTTATATAGGCAGCTTCTTATTCTCTTTATTTGTAACATCATTAGATGGTCGTTTGCTTTCGTTTTTTTATTAAGACTGTTTTTATTATTATTGCTATCATCCCCAAGACCACCACCAGCATCATACCATAAGCATCACCATCACCCCCACCACCAGCAATCCACCATAAGTGTCAGCACCACTGCCACCACCTCCACTTCCACCTCCACCTCCACCTCCACCACCACCTCCTCCACCTCCACCTCCACCTCCACCACCACCTCCACCACCACCTCCACCACCTCCACCATCACACAGCCGATTAGAAAAAAAGACACAATTAAATCCATGGGCCTTTCCTAACGGCATTCGACTCCCCGTAGTATCTCAATGTCGATCTCCCTCCGTCGCTAACGAAGCAGTCGACTCGAGGTGTGATACCCCGTTGGTCCAGCTAGGGGGTCTGACCTAATACCCCCCCCCCCCCCGCCCCACCGCACTCCTCTTCCCATACTTCCCTTCTGACCTTCTCTCCTCTCCCACCCTCCACACACCCACCTACCCCCACGCTATCCTTATACCTTCCGGTTAACCATTCTGGTATTCCATTTTTTTTATTTGTTTATTTATTTATTTTTTTTCCTCCTTCATCCTGGGTTATTCCTCTTTCTCCTTGCCTATCTCCTAGCTTCGTCCTTGTTTACCTCTATTTCTTCATCCATTCCTTCCCTCCCCTTCATCTTCATCCCTTGTCTCAGCCTATCCCTTCCCTTCCCTCCACACCCTCGCCCCTCCATTCCCTTCGCCCCCTCCCTCCCTCGCCCCTCCCTTCCCAGACTCCCTCCTTGTGAGTGAAATGATATGTAATCAAGTATGGGGGAGGGGGGGAGGGGGAGGAGGATGTCAGTGAGACTTATGGATATTGTCTCCCTATCTCCCCACCTCATCCTCCTCCCTTCCATTCCACCTCCATCTCCCTTTCTCCCAACCCCCTCTTCCTCCTCTTCCTTTTCTTCTTCCTCTTCTTCCTCCTCTTCCTTTTCTTCTTCCTCTAATTCCTCCTCCTCCTCCTCTTCTTCCTCTTTTTTCTCCTCCTCTTCCTCTTCTCCATCCCCCTAACATCCACCTCTCTTCCACCCAACCTCCTCCTCCTCCTGCCCTCCATCTCTTCCTCCTCCTCCTATCCTCCACTTCCTCTTCCTCCTCCTCCTCCTATCTTCCATCTCCTCTTCCTCCTCCCTCCTCTTTCCCCCCTTCCCCCCATCCCCCCAACCCTTCCCCCCATCCCACTCTTCACTCCCTGACATCTATTATAGCTTTACCTTTCCCCTTCTCAACGCACTCATTCCTCAAACTCTTCTAGAATCTTCTCCCTTCCTCTTTGTTCCCATGATTGGCACTCTCTCGTGGGTAGGTGTCTCAGGTCATCCTTTATCGTGTTGACCTTGTTTTTGTTTTGTTGTTGTTGTTGTTTTTATTGGTTCGTTTATTTGTTGGTGGTTTTGTTTATTCTTTTTTTTCCTCTTCATTGGTTGTCCTTTTTATTTTTTATCGTATTTTTTCATTGCTGTTTTTTTATTGTTCCCTTACTTCTCAGTTTATTGGTCGTGTCTTTTTTTTCTCTCCTTTTCTTCTCTTTTATTATACGGTCTTCTTTCTTTATTGTCCTTTCTTCCTTTTTTATTATCCTTTACTTCTTGTTTTCCTCTTCCTTTCTCTCCATCTCCTATTAACGTCGTTATCTTTCTCATTTTTCTTTTTCCTTAATCCTCTCTCTCTTTTTTATTCCTTCTCTCCATTTTCTGTTTTTTGTTTTTGTTTTTCTTCTTTCTCTTCGTCTTTCTTATCCTTTTCGTTCATCTTGTCTATCTAGATTTTTTTCTCTCTCTATCTCTTCTTCTCTTCCTTATTCATTTCCTTCGATCTATCTCTCTCTCGCTCGCTCGCTCTTTTTGTTTCAGATTATTTGCCTTTGCTTCTTCTTCAATTCTTTCTATTTGCTTCCATTAGTTTCATCAATTTCTTTTTCTCCTTGTTCGCCTTCCCTGTTCTCTTTCCCTTTTCTCTTTTCAATTAAGAAAACCCAAACCACATATGCATTATCAGATTGTCCCTTTTTATCTTTGAGACATACATTATTCTATTTCTTTATCTCTATTTTCTTTTCTTTTGTTTTGCTCTCCACCTCTCTCGCCGCTTCATATTCTCTCTTCCTCTTTCTCTTATTTTCTCTCCCTTCCCCTCGTATCCCATTCCCTGTTTCCTTTCCTATCTCTCTCTTCCTCCCCTTCCCTCCCTTTCCTCTCTTTCTCATTTTCTCTCCCTTCTCCCTTCCCTCCTTTTTCCTCTCTCTCCCTTGGTATCTCTCTTCCCCATTCCCTCTCTTCCTCTTTTTCACTGCCTTTCTTCCCTCATTCTCTCTCTCCCCTCTCTCTCTCTCTCCCCTTTCCCTCACACT
Organism: Penaeus japonicus; assembly: GCA_017312705.2. Lineage (NCBI taxonomy): Eukaryota > Metazoa > Arthropoda > Malacostraca > Decapoda > Penaeidae > Penaeus > Penaeus japonicus. Next base: position 309,995 of record BOPN01000373.1, read on the forward strand.
GATAACTTCTATCCCCTCCCGCTCCCCTCCCTCTCCCCCTCACCAATAACCCCCCCACCCCCACCCCCACCCTCTTCCTCGTGACCTCCATTCCCACCCTACCCCCTGCAACTTGCAAGACTCAATAACTGCACATGATATGATCGCGCCGCCGACCTTCCTGTAGGAACACCATGTTGACCCTCACTATCGGCGACAGATCTGAATGGGCTAAGATGATGGGGGGGGATGGTCAAGATGAGGGGGTGGGCAGGGGTGGGGGGAGTGGGAGTGGCTAAGATGGCAAGGGGGAAGGGGTTAGGGGGAGGGGGAGAAGGCGAGATGTTGAGGTACGGTGGGAGGGGTGAGAGGGTGGGCCAAGATGAGGGGAGGGGAGGGGAGGGGGCGAGGATGGGCCGAGATGAGGAGGAAGAGGCAGGGTGCATTAGGATGGAGGGGAGGGGAGGGGGAGGACGTAAGGGGACTCCTCCCCCCCCTTCCTTCTCCAGCCTTGTAACCTATACAAGGGTTTTCATTAAGACTGGATCGGGGCTGTTCGGTCACTACGGTCGACCTCTCTCTCTCTCTCTCTCTCTCTCTCTCTCTCTCTCTCTCTCTCTCTCTCTCTCTCTCTCTCTCTCTCTCTCTCTCTCTCTCTCTCTCTCTCTCTCTCTCTCTCTCTCCCTCCCTCCCTCCCTCCCTCCTTCCTTCTCTCTCTCTCTCTCTCTCTCTCTCTCTCTCTCTCTCTCTCTCTCTCTCTCTCTCTCTCTCTCTCACTCTCTCGCTCTCTCTCTCCATCTCTCTCTCTCCGTCTCTCTCTCCACTCACTCTCACTTCTCTTCTCTTCTCTTCTTCCTCCTGCTCTATCTCCTACTTCTTTTCCTTCTCTCCTCCTTCTCGTCATTATCATCATCATCATCATCGTCATCATCATCATCATCATCATCATCATCATCATCATCATCATCATCCCCCCCCATGCCCTGCAGATGACCTTGTCTGACCTTCCGTTATCCCTTGCGTAATGGGGAGGAAGAGGGCCGGGAAGGCATAAGGTCAAGGGTCTTTATGCCTTATGTAATGGGGCGACTTGACAGTGTGTCGGGTGGAGGGTGGGAGGTGGGTATGGGTATGTTTGTATGTGTGTGGGGCGGGTGTTGTATGTGCGTGTGCGTGTGTGTGTGGGGGGAGAGGTATATGTGCGTGTACGTGCGTGTGTGTGTGTGTGTGTGCGTGTGTGTGTGTGTGTGTATGTGTGTGTGTGGGTGGGTGGGGTGGGGGGGGGGGGGGGGGGTGTTTGTATGTGTGTGCGTGCGAGCGTGCGTACTTCGAAGGTGTCCCGTTACCTGCGATTCAACACCGCCTCCCACGCGCGCGCCCCTGGTTTTCCCCATGGACGTCTCTACAGGATTCCACTTGACCGCCGCGCTGTAGCAATGGGGTGGAGGGGAACCGGGGGGTGGGGGAGGGTTCAAAGGACTCCCATTGGGTCGCCAGGACAGAGAAGTGAGTCAGATAAGTCGGCCGATAGCGATGGGAAACTGGTCAGAGGACGCGCAGGTAAGGCGACCTGTGAAAGGATAAATTGGTCGGAGAAATCTGCCCTTTGCGATGAATTGATAAGATGGACGATCGTTGCGTCACCCGGTGGAAGGAGGGAGGCGCGCGGCCGAAAGGACATTCATTGGCCGAGGATGAAATGCTTGTCGCGGATTTTATCCTTTCTCTCTCTCTCTCTCTCTCTCTCTCTCTCTCTCTCTCTCTCTCTCTCTCTCTCTCTCTCTATATATATATATATATATATATATATATATATATATATATATATCCTTCCCTCT
>BOPN01000373.1:329311-336811 GCA_017312705.2 Penaeus japonicus
CTCCTCCTCCTCCTCCTCCTCCTCCTCCTCCTCCTCCTCCACCATCCCCGTCCGGCATCCCCCATCGGGCCTCGTCTGTTCGTGAGTGACCCTTTGTGCTGTCAAGAACCGAAGGACTCGAGAACCGAGGGCGGGGAAATGACGATGACCTGTCTGGAGGCGGAGTGTGATGACTGGGGGATCAAGAGGACGTTTATGGACCTCTTAAGTGGTGGATTAGGGGGGGAGGTGGGGGGAAGATGGAGGACGAAAAAGATGGAAAGGAAGATGTTGATGAAGAAAGAGAAAAGAAGTGGAAAAGGAAAGGGAAATATAAAAGTAAAAACAAAAAAAGAGGAAAAAAGAAAAAGGAAGAAAGAAGAGGAGGAGGAGCAGGATTAGGAGGACAAGAATGACGAAGGCAGTAATAATTAGGATGATAATAATGTTAACAATCTGTAATCACACTTACATTGATTATAGTTATGATGATGTAACAGCACTGGTGTTCGCCAACAACAAAAGCGTTAATGTATGTTTGTTTTATTACTGTTTATGTTTCATATCAATTTGTCAAAAAATCACCTTAATTATCTATCCACCTATATTTGCTTATCTATCTGCTAATGTTGTTTTTATATATGTTTACATATATTGTCTAAACAAATTATAGGCAGTATACCACAGGAGAAATTAAGCAATATAAACACATTAACATATAAAATGAATATATATATTTTATTTATGAGTTAGCATGAGCATTATCAAAAGAATCGAATTTATATCTCCTCTTCCTCTTTATTAAAGCAAATAAGCAATAAAAAACTCGTAAGGACAAACGGTAATTGAACTTAAATCAAGCCGTCTTTATTGCAAATGAGTTGCGTCGGGAGAAGTAATTGCCTTTATAAAAATAGTTGCATTGACTAAACCCGCTTGTATATTGGATGTCTTAAATGTACGTATAAAAAAGACTAAGTGGTCACCGTACCCTCATAAGATGATAACAGACAAAGATGATATATAATCTTCATTTATATATATAGTCAAAGACTTTAGACAGTCTTTATGAAGTCTTTGAGGAAAAGGGTGTCTTTATCTGCCATTAAATTCGATGACTCTTTCCTATGTTCCCATTGGCGCTCGTCACGTCGAAAAACCAGCGTGTTTGTTTACTTAATGACTATGATTATTGCATATAAAAGATTCTCGATTGTTTGTTTATTCGGTATTATTGCAATTGTTGACATAACAGAAGGTGTCATCGTTTGCATTACTGATCGGGTTGTTGTTGTTGTTTTTAGTTTGTTTGTTTTACGAATGGGGCGGAGCTGATATACCTCTTTGTTGTTTCTTCAGGTGGCGTTTTCTTTCTTTTGTCTTTTCTTATATTTTTTTTCTTGGTTTGTTTTCATTTGTTGTGTGTGTGTGTGTGTGTGTGTGTGTGTGTGTGTGTGTGTGTGTGTGTGTGTGTGTATGTTTCATTTTCACTATTGTTTTTTTGGTACTTCTATCGCCTGTGTTTTTTTACAATTTTTATTACCATTGCTAATGTTATTGATGATGCTACGCTTGCTACTATTATATTTGTCTTACTATTTTTGATACACGGTTATTGTTTATTTCAATTCTATACTTGTGTTTGATTTGTCTTTTTTGTTATTCGTCTTTTAATTTTATTTTACTCGTCTGTAATATCATCATCTCATATTTTCTGAATTTGTTCTCTCTCCTTCTCTTCCCCCTTTGTTTCTTACTGCTCTTCGCCTTCCGTCATCTCCAACCCCCTCTCTATCAAATCGTCCATCACCTCCCTCCCCTCCCCTCCCTCCCCTCCCCGTTTACAACCTCTTGCTTCTCTTGCTTTCCTCGTCTACTTCCACCTCTTCTCCCTCACCTTTTCCCTCGCGTTTTCCCTCTCTCTCTCCAACTTCCCTTCTCCTCCCCCCTCCCATCATCTCCCTCACCACCTCATCATCTCCCTTCTCACTCCCCCTCTTCCCCCACCCCATCCCCCCCCCCTCACTCAGGATCGAAAATCCGCAATTTTGTGATTTCGATTCATATTCTTCGGATTTTCTTCCCTTCACCGCCGTCAATATTTTAACCAGTGCTCTTTCGGTACCGGAATGAAGAGGGGGAGGGGTTGGTGAGGTTATGGGCGGGTGGGGGGAGGGGAATGGGGTTAGGGGGTTAGCGTGGGTTGAAGGGATGTGGGGGAGTGATCAGTAAGGTATTTTAAACTATCCCCTCATTCTTTCCCCCTTTACTCCATTCCTCTTACTTCTCCATTTCATCCCATCCTCCTCTTCCTGCCCCCTTCTCCTCATCCCTTCTCCACTTCACCCCCTTCCCCCCACCCCTTCTCCCTTTTTCCTTTCCCGCTCCCTTTCACCCCTTACCCCCCACACACACCTTCTCTCATTCACTCCTCCCCCCTCCCCACGCACCTCCCTATTTTCCTTCCCCGCTCCCCTTCGCCCCTTCTCTTATTCACCCCTATCCCATCCACCTTCCCCATCACTCCTTTTGACATTCACCCCATCTCCCCTCTTCCTTCTCGGCTCCCCTTCAGCTCTTCCTTCTCACATTTTCCCTCACTCCCCAATCCCCCTTCACCCCTTCTCTCACCCCACCACCTCCCCTTCACCCCTATTCCACTCCCCCCTTCTTTCACCCCTATTCCACTGCTTCCTTCACCCCTACTCCATCCCTCCACCCATCACCCCTTCCCCTCCGCTCGTGCACGATGATCTGCATTTCTTAATCGCGACTAATCGGGAAATGTGTCTCATCTCTCTCGTCCCACCGCCTCTCCAGGGGGGTTGTTTATGGTCCGGGGATGAGGCGGAATTTTGGGTTTTCTTTGGCTTTTTTTTTTTTTTTTTTTAAGGTTATATTTTGGGTGTTTCGTCAGGTTTTCGATTCGTTTGGTGTGTTTATTTGGTTGGGTCGGTTGTGCGGTTATTCAGGGTTTACGTATGTTTCTTTTCTCTCTCTGTTTGTGTCTGGTTCTATATCTCTCTCTCTCTCTGTTTCTCTTTCTTCTCTCTCTCTCCCTCCCTCCCTCTCTCTCTCTCTTTCTCTTACCTCTCTTTTCTCTGCTCTTTATTTATTCCCTTGTATTTTCCTCCCCTCTCCCCGCTTTTCCTCTCCTATACACAATTCCCTCACCGCCAAATACCATACAGACTCAGAGTATGCAACCAGCTGGGAATTAGCATAGCACGTAGATCTTAGACGAAATCACTCCCCCCTTCTACCCCCTTCCCCCTCCCCTTCACCCTTCCGCCCCCCCACCCCCCAGGCGCTCTCCACACGCCATCGATCATCTCATCAAGCGCCGTGAACTACCGTGAACTTGCCTTAATGATGACGAATGCCTCCCCGTTCGCCAGCGCTCATAATTACACTCAATGACCCCGTCATTACGACGTAATTACGATTCCCTTTTGGTCCCCTGATCCTCTGCCTCCTCTGCTTATTCTTTTTCTTTTTTTCTTTTTTTTCCTTTTTTCTTATTCATCTTCATCTTTATCTTCTTCTCCTCCTCCTCCCTTCGTTTTTCTTATTCTTTTCCCTTGGCTCTATCTTCTTAATCCTTTTTTTTTTTTGTTTCTTTTTTTTTTGTCTTTCGGAATTTTTATCTTTTGGTTGTGGTTGTGTATATGTGTGTATGTACGAGGGATAGAAAGAGAGAGAGAGAGAGAGAGAGAGAGAGAGAGAGAGAGAGAGAGAGAGAGAGAGAGAGAGAGAGGGGGAGAGGGAGGAAGGGAGAGGAGAGGGGAGGGGAGGGGAGGGGAGGGGAGGGGTGGAGAGGAGAGGAAAGGGGAGGAGAAGCGAGGAGAGAAGAGAAGAGAAAAGAAGAGAAGAGAAGAGAGAGAGGAAGAAAGAGAACAAATAACGAATGAACAAATAGGCTAGGGAAGAGAGAAAGAAGATAAGAAAAAAGGAAAAAGTTATAAAAACAAGAGACAAAAGATAGAAGTAGAAACAAAGAAAGATGGAACAAGGAATAAGGGCAACTAAGTAAAATTTGGATCAATCAATTTCAAAAATGCATCTCAATATGGGAGTGGACGTGGGCGTGGTCTGAAAGGGCGGAGCCAACATAACGTCTCGTACAAAGGTCAGGGAGGAGAGAGAACCACCAAGGAACGTCAGCTTGTGAAGCCGTCCGAATATTTAGACTCGGTGATGAACGGAAGGCGGTTCGTGGGTCGAGGGTTCGTGGGTCGGGGTTCGTGGGTTGGGGTTCGGGGTTCGTGGGTCGGGGTTTGCAGTTTGGGGTTTGGAAAGACTTTGTACTTGTGGATATGTATATAAGTATCAATTTATTGTGTATACACACACACACATGATTATGAATATACAAATATAGAATAAGGACGAAGAGAAGGAACGGAAGAGGAAACGTCATCAGGCAGGATAATATTAAGATGAAAAAAGGAAAAAAATAATACGAAGTAAGAAGAAGAAAAGAGGAGAGAAGAAAAAGAAGAAGAAGGGATGGGGAACGGAAGAAATACAAAAATAAATGGGAATAAGAAAACGAAGAAGAAAAAAAAAGTCGAGGGAAGTAAAAAACGTCGGACACAAGAAAGAGGAGACGAGAAAAGACACATAAATAGTAAGAAGGAAATAATAACGAAGAAAAAAGAGTAGGACGAGGGGTAGACGAAAACGAATAATAAGAAGAGGAAGAAGGTCAGTAAAGCATAAGAAGAGGAACAAAAAAAGGAAGAATAGGAAGGCAAATTAACAACATGATAACGCAGAAGAACAAAACGAAGAAAAACAAATACGATAATATTAATAATAATAACAAGAAGGCAAATGAAGAACAAGAAAAAGAAGAAGAAAACGAATGAAAATAAGAAATAACAAGACGAAGCGAGAAGGAGTGCCAGTCCGGGCTAATGGGCGGCCATTACGCTCCCTGTGGTTACTCCTAACTACCTCGTCACCGGAGCCGGGCCCGTGTCAGTTACGATCAGCCGGGGCGCCCCCATCACGGCGCTGTTTGATATGGATTTATGGATTTATTCATTCATTAGCCTTCATGCGCAAGCTGAGGAAGGGTCCCGTGGGCTTTGGGAACGTAAAGGGTTTCTTGAGAACGGTAGGGGTTTCGAGAGCGTAAGGGTTTCTTGAGAACATAAGATTTTTTTTTTTTTTGAGAATGTAAGAAGTTTTTTGAGAATGTGAGAGGTTTTAGAGAACGGTAGGGTTTTGGGGGAACGTAAGATAATTTAGAGAACGGTAGGGGTTTCGAGAACATAAGAGGTTTTTGAGAACGTGAGATGTTCTAGAGAACATAAGAGGTTTAAGAGAACGTAAGGATTGTTTATAAGAAAGGTAGGAGCGTTTCATAAGTGTTCGGGGATTCAAGAACGTAATTTCTTATATATTATTTAATTGATTATTTATTTATGTTTTATTTCGGCATGTTTTGTTAGAACACACGAGGTTTCGAGAACGTCCCAGATTTCTTTATGCCTCGTCTGGTCTCTCTCTGACTTGCCGCGTCGCGTCCTGACGTGGTTTCGGTCGAGGGAAGGAAGATAAATAGGAGCAAAGGATAGGTGAAGGAGAAGGAGACGAAATAGAAAAAGGACGGATTATAATGATGGTAAAAGAGGTGGATGGAGAAAAACAGCCAAGAAAGAGCGAATGGTAGATGAAGGAGGAGAAAACGGAAAAAAGGAATAGGAGTGATTATAAAGGTGAAAATTGAACAGATAAGGAGGAACGAACGATAAATGAGACGAAAAAGGAGGAGGAGATGACGAACAAGAAGAAGGAGCAACTACATGATAAATGAGGTGGATGGAGAGGAACGGCTAACACGGAGCATTGAAATCACCAAAGGGTTTTCTTCGACGCCGTGCAGAGCTTAAGCCACTCAACCCTTTCCTCCCCGGAGTGTGGAATGTGTCTATCAGTCACACGCGCGTCGGGTTCGTCGGGATGTGGGTTAATGGCGTTCCGGACGATCTTTCTCTCTCTTTTTCTCTCTTTTTTCTTTCTTTCATTCTTTTCTTTATCTATCTCTTTCTTTCTATCTTTCTTTCTCTCTCTCTCTCTCTCTCTCTCTCTCTTCTCTCTTCTCTCTCTCTCTCTCTCTCTCTCTCTCTCTCTCTCTCTCTCTCTCTCTCTCTCTCTCTCTCTCTCTCTCTCGTTCTCTTTTTCTCTCGTTCTCGCTCTCGCTCTCTCTCTTTTCTCCTTCTTCCATATCTTCTTCATCACCATCTCCCTTTTCTTTCTTCCACTTCCACCCCCTCCCTCTCCCCTCGTCCGCCGTCATGTCGTGGTGATCCGTAGAGTGAGAAAGGGGAGTTAGGGGAAAGGGAGGGAGACGAGGGACAGAGTTGGGGAGTAGGGGGAATGGGGGAGTGGGAGGGAGAGGGGGTGAGAAAATGGAGTTGGGGAAAAGGAGAGAGATGGGGAATGGGGGAGTGGGTGGGAGAGGGGAGGAGACGTATCTTACATCAAGCAAGACCTTCAGGCTGAAGACTTGCTGTTTGGGGGGATGGGGGGGGGGGTCGGAATGGGTGGGAGGTGTTTAAGGTCAGAGGAGGCAAGGGAAGTAGGAGGTCAGAGGGGGGAGGGAGGGAGGGAGGGAGGGGAGGGGAGGGGAGGGAAGAGAAGGAAAGGAAGGGGAGGGGGGATAGGAAAGCAGGGGGGAGGGAGAGAGAGAGAGAGAGGGAGAGAGAGAGAGTGAGTGAGAGATAGAGAGGTCTAGAGATAGAGAGCTTGCAAGGATGGAACGAGAGATGGTGAGAAGGAGGAGATCAGGGAAAGATACAAGAAAGGAGGGAGGGAGGGAGGATATTAGATAAGGAGGTACGAAAGGAAAGAGGGGGCGGAGGGAGGGAGGAGATCAGAGAAGGGGGCAAGAAAGGAAAGAGGCAGGACCGGAGAGAGAGAGAGAGAGAGAGAGAGAGAGAGAGAGAGGGAGGGAGGGAGGGAGGGAGGGAATGCCTAGCTAGCCGGATGACCTCACCAAGGTACCAAGGTGGGTAACATGCAAAACCAGATCTTTAATGGGTTGAGAGACGTGGTTTACCGGGCAGAAAGTAATGTTCTAAGACTTGGTCTGTGCGTGATGGATTTGCTCATTTGCAAGAAGAAAAAAAGATCAATAAAGAAGAAGGAGAAGAAGACGAAGAAAAGATATCGAGAGAAGAAAAAGAAGTAAAGATATCGATAAAAGAAAAACAAAATATATCGAGAGAAGAAGGTGAAGAAGAAGAAGAGGAAGAAGAAGCGAAGATATCGAGAGAAGAAGAGGAAAAGATATCGAGAGGTAAAGAAGAGGAAAATTTATCGAGAGAAGATGAAAAAAAACATCGAGAGAGGAAGGGGAAAAGGAAGAAGAGGAAGAAGAAGCGAAGATATCGAGAGAAGGAGAAGAAGAAGTAGAAAAACGAAATCGGTTATCCTTCGTCTAGACAGCAAAAGATTTTGAGAATGGGTCGAAAAAAGGGTCAAAGCGTTGAGATGGATCGCCAGGAGATG
>BOPN01000373.1:389311-391811 GCA_017312705.2 Penaeus japonicus
CCCTCCTCCCCCTCCCCCTCCCCTCCCACCTATATTCTCCCGTTTCGCTTCTTCTTCTCTTTCTTTTCTACAACTTCTCTCGCTTTTTCTTCTCCTTCTACTTCTTCTTCTTCACTTTCTGCGTTTTCTTCGTCTCCTCCTCTTTCTTCCTTCTTGTCAGTCCTTCTCGTTTTGCCTTCCTATCTTTTGTATCTTACATGATTTTTTTACATTTAATCTGCATATTTAATACCTGTGTCTTGTCCCTGAATTAAACTGTATTACTTAGTTTGTTGATCACCATCTGACTGCATGAGACCGAAGATGACATGCAATTATCATCTTCGGCATCATGCAACGTCATTTTATTTCTATGGCTAGTTCGTTGCCGGTTCTTGATTAACACCTGTGCATGATTAAAAGCTTGGATGAACCTGTATTAGTCAGTAGCGCTGTGTTTTGTTTATTCATGTTTTGGCTGATTCGTTAATTTGTGTAGCCTGGTTGAATTATTTGTTTACTTGTGTATTCTGCTTGAATGCTTTTATTTATTTATGTACTCTGCTTGTATTTCTTGCCTAGACGAAGGAGATACAGAACACACACAAGTAATACAAGTTCCATTGTTGAAGTTGAAGTCAGTGTTTGCAATGGCAGGTCAGCTGATCAGCGTGAGAACTTGGAGACTTGGACGCAACGCAGCGGCTGCCTCCTCGATGGAGCCCGATTGCAACGACATAAACCATGGGGCAGGAGCGACCTTTATGACGCCCTCCACGACTCCTGTTCTTCTCTTGTTACTTGTGTCCTTTATCCTCCTCTTCCTCCTCCTTTCTTTTTTTCTTGTTTGATGTCGATTCTCTTGCCTTTGCTTTGTTCTTTCTTCCATTGTTTTTCTTCGTTTTTTTCTTTATTTTGTTCGATTTATTCCCTTCGTCTCTCTTCTGTCTCCACACTCTATCTCTTAGTTCCTATCTCCTTTCTCCTCTTCCTTTCTACCTATCATCCTCCTAACCCTTTCTCTCTTTCTCTCCCACCTCCCCCTCTCCTCTCCCCCTTCCTCTCTTTCCACCATCTCCCTCCTCTTCCCCCTTCCCCTTCTTTCCTTTCCCCTCCTTCCATTATGTCACCCCCTCCCTCCCTCACTCTCTCTTCTCCTATGCCCTCCTACCCCCCACCCCCCTTCCTCCTGTGTCTCTTCGGTCGATGATCCAGTTTTGTTGTTGTTCTTTTTATCATTATTGTTGTTGATGTCTTTATCTCTCCACCTACACTCCTCCCTCCTCCTCTTCCCTCCCCCCCTCCTCCTCCACCTCTTCCATTTTGGTGGATTGCTCCGCCCACTCTCAGATTTGGCTCCGCCCCACGCTTTTTTTATTATTATGATTTTGATTTTTTTAAATCTTGAGACATCGGGGTTGCTGTTAAATGTTGGTGATGATGTTATTGTTGATCTTGTTATAGTTATTATTTTTATGAGAAGGATGAGGATGATAATTTATTGCCATCATCATCACCACCACCACCACCACTATCATCATCATCATCACCATCATCATCATCATCATCATCATCATCATCATCATCATCATCATCATCATCATCATCATCATCATCATCATCACCACCACCATCGCCATCGCCATCGCCATTGTTTAATATCATTTCCACAACCATTACTCATATAATTATGACTATCATTATCATCATCATAATCCCCCAACACAAAACCCAGACGCCTAACTCAACCTAACCCGTGCTTTCACTCTTGCATGCTATTGCTTGCACGTAATCGCGTTCCTTTTGGGCAAAATCTGCAAGCTAATGTCGTGGTCTTGATGTCAATTTTAACTCAGACGAGACTGGAGAAGACTCTTAAAAGTCTTGGCCCATTGTTCCACGAGATGAAGATGCTGAGGTTAAGCCAAGCTGACTGTGTTAAATTGGTCGTTTTAAGCATCAGTGCGTAATGTCCCCCAGCTCCTCTGTAACACGGCACCGAGCTGGAGATAGGCGTCTTTCTCTCTCTCTCTCTCTAACTCTCTCTCTCTCTAATTCTCTCTCTCTCCTTCTTTTAGTTTCTTTCGTTTTTGTTTTTTTGAGAGAAAATATGTGTTTGGGGCCTGTTTTTTTCTAGAGAGAGGGAGTAAGAGAGGGAGTAGGAGTAAGAGTAGGAGTAGGAGTAGGAGTAGGAGTAGGAGTAGGAGTAGGAGAGGGAGAGGGAGAGGGAGAGGGAGAGGGAGAGGGAGAGGGAGAGGGAGAGGGAGAGGGAGAGAGAGAGAGAGAGAGAGAGGGAGAGGGAGAGGGAGAGGGAGAGGGAGAGAGAGAGAGAGAGAGAGAGAGAAGAATATGTTTTCCGGGTCTTTTTTTCTTCGTGTGTATCTTCTTGCCTAGAGAGAATGATGGAAATTACTGTTCGGAGCCATTTTCTTTGCTTTTAAGAGGTAAAATATATATTAGGTCCTTTTTTCTAGAGAGAATGACGAAAATATGTCTTTGTATATATAGTCTTAGAGCAATA
>BOPN01000373.1:399311-406811 GCA_017312705.2 Penaeus japonicus
GCTTCTGATAATTATAGCATTCTTTTTTTATTTCTCCCGTGTTCTTTAAATCCTTTTTGGTCTTTTTGCAACTTGAATTTCCATAAACGACCCGCAGGGTATTATGCAGCCGCAATGATGTACGATAATGATAAATGTTTGTGTTATATTATATATTTAAGTCGTTTTGTTTTTGTTTGGTCTGTTATTTTAATGTTGTGTTGCACTTTATTTCTTTCGCTCTCTCTTTATCTATCTATATCTCTCTTTCTCTCTACTACATTCTCTCTCTCTCTCTTTCTCTTTCTCTTTCTCTTTTCTTTCTCTTTCGATCTTTATCTTTCATCATTTTTGTTATCGTTACCAGCATCGTTTTCATTATCATAACTGATAACTATTTTTCTTTTCGCCAGTTCCATCTGCATTTCCTATTATTCCCAGAATATGAATCTCTCAGTACCCCTCTTCTCCCCCCCCCCCTTCCCCATTCCTGTTTCCTTTCCCCTCCCCTCCCCTCTCCCTCCTACCCCCTTCTTCATGCAATCTCACTTACCCTTTGCAACCTCCATCATCAGTTTCACTCAACTCCCACTTCTTGCATACCATGACCTGCCCCCCCCCCCCCTCTGCTTCTCCCTCTTTCTCCGCCGGCCTCCCCCCCTCCTCTCTCCTCCTTTGCTAACCTCTTCTCCCTTCTTTCCTTCTATCTCCTCCTCCTTTGACTCCCTCTTCTCCCTTCTTTCCCTCCATCTCCTCCTCCTTTGCCTCTCTCTTCTCCCTTTTCCCTTCTTCTCCTCCTTCTCTCCCTTCCCCTCCCTCTTCACTCTTCCCTCCTTCCTCCTTCTTCTCTCCCTTCCTCCTTCTACTCCTCCTTCCTCCTCCTCCTTCTAATCCTTCCTCCTCCTCCTTCTAATCCTTCCTCCTCCTCCTCCTCCTCCTCCTCCTCCTCCTCCTCCTCCTCCTCCTCCTCCTCCTCCTCCTCCTCCTCCTCCTCCTCCTCCTCCTCCTCCTCCTATTGTTCGTGTCACGGTATGCAAAATAATATCGAGAGGGATATTTGCATAATGAAAATTGCAAAGTCAACGAGATGGAGGGAGGGAGGGAGGGAAAGGGAGGAAGAGTGGATGAATGAATAGGAAAAGAGAGAAGGAAAATGGGAAGGAGGAAAGGAAGAAGAAAATAGAGGTGAGATTGTGAAATAGATAGAAGAGGAAGAGGAAGAAAAACAGGAAGATGATATTTAGGAAAAAGGAAAATAGGAAAAAATACGAAAAAGAGGAAGAGGATAAAAAAAGAAAAAAGAAAAGAAAAGAGGGACAAGAAAAAAAAATAAGGAAAACAAAGATGAAGAGAAGCAAGGGAAAGAGGAGAAGCAAGAAGGAAGAAGAGACGAAGATAAAAGACCAAGGAAAGAGAACAACGGAGAGGCAAAGGGAGGGAGGGGGGGGAGGGAGGGAGGGAGCGAGGTCCTAGATCATGCGATCGGTAATAAAGCTTGTCTTTCGATGTCCTTCCTCAAGAAACATTCCTTGGACGCAGGACCCGAGGGAGGTGGAGGGGGAGGGGGGAGGAAGGGGTAGGGGAAATGGAGGGGGAGAGGGGGAGGGGGGAGGAAGGGGTAGGGGAAATGGAGGGGGAGAGGGGGAAGGGGGAGGGGAGGAGATGGAGGGGACGATGAGGAGCGGAAAGAGGGAGGAGATAGGAGGTAGGGAGAGGGGAGAAGGGGAGCTTAATTTATGCAGGAATATACGTCCCTGTTGCAACCTCTGCGGCATCCAGTTGATCACGTCCATTTACATGTTGCAGAGTTGCTGTAAATCATCCGGCGGACCAGTTGCCTCCTCGCTCGCCGGTCGCCCCTCTCTCCGGCTGTGTCACTCGCCCCTTTCTTCGCCTCCCTCTTTACCCTCTTTTCTTTGGCGCTCTCTTTCGCTAAGTTTCTTTTCTTCCCTCTTTCGCTATTTTTTTTCTCTCTTTCGCCGCTTTCTTCGCTCGTCTATTTTGCTTCTTTTCTTTGTCTCTTTGTTTCGACCCTTTTCATTGTTTCTATTTCTCTCCCCCTTTATTTTACTCTCTCTTTCTCCTCTTCTCTTCGCCCCTCTCTTTCTCCCCTTTTCTTAACCCCTTTCCTTTGTCTCACTCTTTCGCCAATTTTCTTTGTGTCTCTCTTTTGCATTTTTTTTTTTTTTTTGTCTCCCTATTTCGCCTTTTTTTTCCTTTCCTTCCCCTTAGTCCCCCAATCTTCGTCTCTCGCTTTCGCCACTTGTTTATGTCATATGTTCATTCGCCTTGCTCTTACTTTTCCTCTTTTTCGCCTATTTTCTTTGCCACTTTCTTTCATCTTTCTCGCTCGCCCTTTTCTTCATTCTTTTTGTCTCTTTCTTTAACCCTTTTCCTCTCTCGCCCTTGTCCCTGCCTGTCACTTTCGCTCGTGCCATGTTGCGCGCCATGATTGCGGGAAGATATTCCGAATATACATAACGCGTACATGGGCGCACGCACACAAACACACACACACACACACACACACACACACACACACACACACACACACACACACACACACACACACACACACACACACACACACACACACACACACACACACACACACACACACACACACACACGCATGTATATACAGAGCGAGAGAGAGAGAGAGAGAGAGAGAGAGAGAGAGAGAGAGAGAGAGAGAGAGAGAGAGAGAGAGAGAGAGAGAGAGAGAGAGAGAGAGAGAGAGAGAGAGAGAGAGAGAGAGAGAGAGAGAGAGAGAGAGAGAGAGAGAGAGAAAGAGAGAAAGAGAGAAAGAGAGACAAGCAAGCAGACAGACACACAGATACACAGACAGACAGACAGACACAGACAGACAGACACTGACACGAAGACCAAATCGCAAACCAAATATCAAACAACCCGAAAGCAACAAAGATAATAATAATGATAATGATAATAATAATGATAATAATAATGATAAGGATAATAATAATAATAATAATAATAGTAATAATGATGATAATGATGATGATAATAACAATAATGATAATAATAATAATAATAATAATAATAATAATAATGATAATGATTTTAATAATAATGATAAGAAAATACAAAAGAGAATCCTAATCCATCCTAGTTTTCGGACCCAGCATGACGACCCGACACGTGTGCCATTAGGGTCGAGGACAAACGTAATTAGCGATGCCTTTTAGGAAAAAACGTCTTGTCATGGCGGTATTGTATAGCGCTGCGTCTCTATCACCTTCTTATCAAAGGTCCCCGCTATTCTCCGTGGGTACAGTCGGGAGAAAAGTGTGTTAATTAATGCGAGAAACGATAAAAATGGCTTTGTTTTCAAAAGAGTGGACGGTCTTGTCGTTGCGCGAGGATGTAAACAAAGGTAAACAATAGGTCTTCGGTCTAGGGTGATGTAATGTAGTGTGCTACGATGGCTATTCCGTGCTCGAGGCTACACGCTGTGGGCACTCTCAAGGCGAGAGTACGAGGGGTAAAGGGTGTGCTTTGGTGTGGGTTAGGCGTAAGGGTTTAAGGGTGTAAGGGTGGCGGGGGTGGGTGTGTCAAGGCACCTCCAGACCAGACCTCCTTAACCCCTGGGGTGTGTTAGGTCCCCCGGGGTCCATGCTCATGCCTCGTCCATTCAAGGCTGGATGCTACCATCGGATTCCTCTATCATTCCTTATGCTCTCTCTCTCTCTCCCTCTCTCGCTCTCTCTACCTCTCTCGCTCTCTCTCGCTCTCTCTCCCTCTCTCGCTCTCTCTCCCTCTCTCTCTCTCTCTCTCTCTCTCTCTCTCTCTCTCTCTCTCTCTCTCTCTCTCTCTCTCTCTCTCTCTCTCTCTCTCTCTCTCTCTCTCTCTCTCTCATTTTCGTTCACCACCCTCGTTCGTATCTTTTATAGCCGTTCATCCATATTTGATGTATTTTATGTATGCGAGATGACCAAAGCAGTCGCTGTGGCTGCTGCCTGCTGTACCATATTGGACCTTAATGGATGTTGGTCATTTTGTTTGACACAAGTACTTGTATTCGGATGGGAGAGGTTGGCAGGCGCTCTGTGCCCCCGCTGGAAGGCGCTTTGGGTGGGTGTGGCTCTGAGTGTGGGTGTGTGTGGTGGGTGGAGGGGAGGGACGGAGGGGGGAGGGGTGTGTGTGTATGTGTATGTGCAGGAAGGTGGGAGAGGGAGGGGAGAGAGATGTCTGGGTGGGGATGAAAGGGTTTTGTGTGTGTTTATTTCTATTTACAGTAATATATATATATATATATATATATATATATATATATATATAGAGAGAGAGAGAGAGAGAGAGAGAGAGAGAGAGAGAGAGAGAGAGAGAGAGAGAGAGAGAGAAAGAGAGAGGAAGAACACGATGGAAATGATTGAAAAATCAGACAAACAAACAAATAATCATTCGGACTTTACAGAAAGAGTTTACAGGGGAATTAAACGAAAAGGATGATAAGGAAAGAGGAGAGGGAGGAGAAGAGGAGGCCGAGGTCAGGAAGGTCATGTCATGTCAGGCGGAGGTTCCTGCTTTTGGAGACAGAAGGAGGGGTGTAAAGGGAGGGGGAGGGGGAGGAATGAGGGGGTAAACAAATTGGAGGGGATGAAGGAGGTGGGAAAGGGTATTGGGGAAAGGCTGTAGGAAAAAGGGGGAGGAGAAGGGAGGGGGAGGGAGGAGGAGGAGGGAGGAGGAGGAATAGGCAGGAGGAGGAGGAAGGAAGGAAGAGGAGGAAGGAGGAGGAGGAAGGAGGGAAGAGGAGGAGGGAGGAGGAGGAAAGGAAAGGAAAGGAAAAGAGGGAGGAGCAAAAAATGGGAAATAGAAGAGAAGGTACAACAAAGAAAAGGGAAATAGAAGAGAAAGGAGGCACAAAAGAAAGAAAAAATAAAATAGGAAGAAGGAAAATGTGAAGAAAATAGAAAAGAGAAGAGGTAAAAGAAAATACAAACAAGGAACAAAAAACAGAAGGAGAAGATCAGGAGGAACAAAAAAGGAAAGTGAAAAAAGGAGGAGGAAAAGGAAAGGTAAAGAGAGGTATTAAAAGAGAGGGGGGGGGGGGGGGGGGGGGGGGGGGGGGGTGAGGAGGTGAACCCTGAGATGTGGTTCCTTCATGTCACTCGTTTTAATAGACGGACACAACACAGAGAAAGTGCCTTAAATGTTTATCTATGTTTATTTTTAAAAAATATGTATGTTCACCTCGTCATCTTTTTAAAGTATTACAAATCCAGAAAAAAAAGAGATAGATTGGATTAGAATTAGAACAAAGGGGTGGATAATGGCGCCTCAAAGTCGGGAGAAAAGTTTTAGTCAATTGTGCGAGAAATGATAAAAATGACTTGCGTGATTTTATTTATTATTATTATTATTTTTTTTTATTATTTTTTTTTTTGGGGGGGGGAGGATGGCTCGTGGGCGGAGAGGTGGGAGGGGGGATGAGGGGGGGAGGGGTAAGGATAAGGATAGGGTTAGGAGGGGGAGAGAGAGAGGCGGGGCTTAAAAGTCACGGAGTTGGTTGATCAGGTATAATTATATTGTTTTTTTTTTTTTTTCTATCTCTCTTTTTTAAGGTAAATTGATATTGTCTTTTCTTGTGTCTTGTGGTTAATGGCTGGAAATATCGGTAATTTCAACTTCACTTTAATGGCCGAGATGTCTTGGTCGTTGTTTTTTAACGTGAGATTAATAACAGTTTCGAATGATTTTTAATTTGTGTTGATTTTGGCTTTGGTTATGGTGGATTATCTACTCAATTTGGGGAAATTGCGGTCATCATTCTGATGAAGGGATACGGATGTATTAGAATTTGGGATTTTTATTCTGAGGGGATAAGGATGCACTGGATTTTTTTTTTCGATTCTAGGGGATACAGATGTAATTAAATGTCTTTGTTTATTCTGTGATAACAAAAACTACACTGGCTTTTGTATTTTGAAATTCCGAGGCGTTATTTATGTACTGGAATTCTTGTATATAATTCTAAGGGGATACGGAAGTAATGATGAAATTCTTTTATTTTTTTTATTTTTTTTTGTATATGATATATTTACGATAACGACCATGCAGCCGCCACTTAACGAATCCAATAGCATTACTACTCTGGTTATGGTGACACTGCAAATGCAATCTATAACAGTGACATCCGATCATTAAGTTATTTTTTTCTCAAAAGCGATGATATTGGCTATGCATGTCACGGCTCCATTATTTCCCGCGAAAATTATACGTTACGTTCGAATCTACGAAACAAAACAGTGTCGGATCCGCAATGTCGACTTTGCGAGTCATTACCGATATAGTTGATTATATATATACTCCTTTTTTTCTTCTTCTTCTTCTATCTTTGTATATAACTCCTCAGTGCATCTGCGATCTGCCGCTATTCCTTTCTACAGGAAATTAGTGTCATTCTACAAATAATCGGTACATTAAACGTGATTTAGGTATGAGCGAACGGGATCGAGGAGTTGCCAGTGTGTCTTTCTTTTTTAATCGAAACATCGAAACATGTGCTCTCTTCTTCCCTTTTCTCCCTTCTCCCCCCACTTGCTCCCTTGCTGTCTCCCGCCTCCTTTTCTCTTTCTATCTCCCGCATCCTTCTCTCTTTCTGTCTCTCGTCTCTTTCTCTCTTTCTGTCTCTCGTCTCTTCCTCTCTTTCTGTCTCCCGTATTCTTATCCCTTTCTGTCTCCCGCCTCCTTCTCTCTTTCTGTCTCTCGTCTCTTCCTCTCTTTCTGTCTCCCGTATTCTTATCCCTTTCTGTCTCCCGCCTCCTTCTCTATTTCTGTCTCCCGCTTCCTTTTCTCTTTCTGTCTCCCGGCTCCTTCTCTCTTTCTGTCTCCCGCCTCCTTCTCTCTTTCTGTCTCCCGCCTCCTTCTCTATTTCTGTCTCCCGCTTCCTTCTCTCTTTCTGTCTCCCGCCTCCTTCTTTCTTTCTGTCTCCCGTCTCCTTCTCTCTTTCTGTCTCCCCCTCCTACCATCTTGCTGCCTCCTCCTCCCCCTACTGTTCCCTTGCTGTCTCCCCCCCCCACCTGGTACCTTGATGTCTCCCTCCCTCCCTCCCTCCCCCTCACCCCTCCTTCTTCTTCTACTTCCCCGTGTGTTCAGATGCCTGGGATTCATGGTCCTTTGCGGTCGATTACTTTTTTTCTTTTGAGAAGCGGGTTCGAACACAATGGTCGAGGCGATCCGGACTGTGACTTCTTGTGACCGCGGATGACCCTGTTTTAACCCTTGCCATTCGCCTACCCCCCCCCCCCTCGTCATCCTCCCCCCTCTCGTCTTCCTCCTCCTCCTCCCCCTTCCCCCTTCTCTTGCTTTCCGTGTCTCTGTCTCTTCCCTCCGTGCCACTCTCTCGTCTTACCCTTTCCCCTTTAGCATCCTTTCTTCTACTTTTTTTTTCTCTCTCTCTCTTTTCCCCATCCCCTCTCCCTACGCTTTCCCTCTTTCCTTTCTCTTTCTCTCTCCTATCTATCTATCTATCACCCTCTCATTGCTCCCCCCCCCCCT
>BOPN01000373.1:419311-421811 GCA_017312705.2 Penaeus japonicus
TCTTTCACTCTCTCTCTCTCTCTCTCTCTCTCTCTCACTCTCTCTCTCTCTCTCTCTCTTTCTCTCTCTGTCTCTCTCTCTCTTTCTCTCTCTCTCTTTCTCTCTCACTCACTCTCTCTCTCTCTCTCTCTCTCTCTCTCTCTCTCTCTCTCTCTCTCTCTCTCTCTCTCTCTCTCTCTCTCTCTCTCTCTCTCTCTCTCTCTCTCTCTCTCTCTCTCTCTCTCTCTCTCTCTCTCTCTCTCTCTCTCTCTCTCTCCCTACCTCTCCCTCTCCCCCTCCCACTCCCTTTCCCTCCCACTCTCCCCTTCCCCTCCCTCTCCATCTCCATCTCCCTCTCCCCCTGTCCCCCCATCCCCCTGTCTCCCTCTCCCCCTTCTCTCTCTCTCTCTCTCTCTCTCTCTCTCTCTCTCTCTCTCTCTCTCTCTCTCTCTCTCTCTCTCTCTCTCTCTCTCTCTCTCTCTCTCCCTCTCCCCTCCCTCTCCCTCCCACTCTCCCCCTCCCCTCCCTCTCTATCTCCCTCTCCCTCTCCCTCTCTTTCTCTCTCTCCCTCCTCCCTCTCTCTCTCTCTCTCTCTCTCTCACTCTCTGCTCGTGTGTGTGTGTGTGTGAGGGGGGGATGGGGGTGTGTGTGTGGGAGGGGGGGGGGCGGGGGCGGGGAGAACCGCGCTTGTGAGTAAATCATCTCCTCGGTTCGAAACACGGGCGAGGGAGCCCATAAAATCAGCCGGAAGGATCGAGCGCTGCGGTTCGACAGAACGAGGCGGTTCAATGGCGGAGACAGAGTCAGACCCTTCCCCAATTAAAAGATTTGCTTCATTTGAGGGTACAAAGGGGTTGTGGGATGGGGGGAGGGGGTGTAGGACGAGGGGTTGGAGAAGGGGTGGGGGGGTGGATTGGGTGAGGAAAGAAGGGTGTGGGAGAAGTTTGAAGGGAGGTAGGGGGAGGAGAGGGTGGAGAGGCAAGAGGAGGAGGAGGGTAAGGGGTAGATGGGAGGAGAGGGTGGGGATTGGGTGAGGGGAGGCAAGGGGAGGGAAGAAGGGTAAGAAGAGGGAGGGTGGAGGGGAGAAAGGGGATAGGGAGGTAGGGGTAGTGGGGTAAGGGAAGGAGGAAGAGGGTAAACCATGGTAGAGCAGAGATATATATTAGTCTCTCTTCAATTAATGATAAAGATATCTTTTTGGAATGTCTATTTTCTATTCATGATTTAATTCAAGTTTCGTGTAAGCTTTTTTTTTACATCAAGTTAATTTTTTCTCCTTTTTTTCTTTGAATGAACGGACATTCCCATCTTGCTATAATTGAGTCGTAGTTGCCTCACTTTATGGTCGTTTTTCTAAGACCTCCCCCTCTGCCATCAACCCCTGCCCCCCCCCCCCCTCTCTATCTGTCACCCTCTCCTCTACTCCTCGCCCTTCTCCCTCTCTCCTCCCTTCGCTTCCCTCCCCTTCGCCCTGTTCATCTATCTCTAATCTCCTCTTTCTTTGTTCCCTTCATTCCTCCTTCCTCCTCTTCTTCCTTTTCTATCCCTTTCTCTCCCCTTCATTCATCGTCCTTCTTCCTCCCTTCTCCCTTCTTATCTCCACTCCCCTCCCTTTCCCTTCCTTCTCCTCTTTCCTTTTCTATCCCTCTCTCTCCCTCTATTCCCCCACTTTCCCCTTCCTTCTCCCTCCCCCCTCTCCAACCCCTCATTTCCCTCCCCCGCTCTCCCCTTCCTCTTCTATCTCTCTCTTTCACTCTCTCCCCTTCTGTCTCTCTCTTTCACTCTCTCCTCCTCTCTCCCCTTTTATCCCTCTCTTTCCCTCTCTCCTCTTCTCTTCCCTACCATCCCTCTCTTTCTCTTTCCCTCTCTCCCACTTCATCAACCCTCCTCTCTCTCTTTTCTCCTCCTCTTCCACCCCCCTCCCCTCGACCTCGACCTCCAATGACCCTACGCCCTCTTGACCCTCGGCAGTCGCTCGAGGATGACCTGCCATTGTGTGGGAGGTCAAGCGTTTGTTGTTGTTGTTGTTGGAAGGGAATGGAGGAGGGGGGGAGGCAATGGAATGGAATTGGGGAGGCAGAAGGGGGAGAGGGATGGGGTGGAAAGGGGTGAGGGGCAAGGAGAGGTAGGTGGGGAGAGGAAACTAAGGAGAGAAGTAGAGGGAGATGGAGAGGGAGAGGGAGCGGGAGAGGGAGAGGGAGAGGGAGATGGAGATGGAGATGGAGATGGAGATGGAGAGGGAGAGGGAGATAAGAAATAGGGAGAGAGATGGAAAGAAGGAAAGTAAAGAGAAGAGGGAGAGGAAGAATGAGGGAAGAAATAAGTGGTAAAGGAAGAAAAAGAAAAGAGAG
This sequence comes from Penaeus japonicus, assembly GCA_017312705.2. Classification (NCBI taxonomy): domain Eukaryota; kingdom Metazoa; phylum Arthropoda; class Malacostraca; order Decapoda; family Penaeidae; genus Penaeus; species Penaeus japonicus. The sequence continues at coordinate 421,642 of BOPN01000373.1, forward strand.
AAAAGTAAGGAAAAAAATGTTGTGAAAATAATGAACGATCTATGTTGTTATAACAATCCAGGTTCTCTCTGCTTAAGGAAAGAAAGAGGAGGAGAGGAGGGGGGAGGGTGGGGTGGGGGAGGGGATGGAGAGGGGGGTGAGCGGCAGATGAGGCGTATCAACATTTCATC
>BOPN01000373.1:424311-447716 GCA_017312705.2 Penaeus japonicus
CGTGTGCGTGTGCGTGTGCGTGTGCGTGTGCGTGTGCGTGTGCGTGTGCGTGTGCGTGTGCGTGTGCGTGTGCGTGTGCGTGTGCGTGTGCGTGTGCGTGTGCGTGTGCGTGTGCGTGTGCGTGTGCGTGTGCGTGTGCGTGTGCGTGTGCGTGTGCGTGTGCGTGTGCGTGTGCGTGTGCGTGTGCGTGTGCGTGTGCGTGTGCGTGTGCGTGTGCGTGTGCGTGTGCGTGTGCGTGTGCGTGTGCGTGTGCGTGTGCGTGTGCGTGTGCGTGTGCGTGTGCGTGTGCGTGTGCGTGTGCGTGTGCGTGTGCGTGTGCGTGTGCGTGTGCGTGTGCGTGTGCGTGTGCGTGTGCGTGTGCGTGTGCGTGTGCGTGTGCGTGTGCGTGTGCGTGTGCGTGTGCGTGTGCGTGTGCGTGTGCGTGTGCGTGTGCGTGTGCGTGTGCGTGTGCGTGTGCGTGTGCGTGTGCGTGTGCGTGTGCGTGTGCGTGTGCGTGTGCGTGTGCGTGTGCGTGTGCGTGTGCGTGTGCGTGTGCGTGTGCGTGTGCGTGTGCGTGTGCGTGTGCGTGTGCGTGTGCGTGTGCGTGTGCGTGTGCGTGTGCGTGTGCGTGTGCGTGTGCGTGTGCGTGTGCGTGTGCGTGTGCGTGTGCGTGTGCGTGTGCGTGTGCGTGTGCGTGTGCGTGTGCGTGTGCGTGTGCGTGTGCGTGTGCGTGTGCGTGTGCGTGTGCGTGTGCGTGTGCGTGTGCGTGTGCGTGTGCGTGTGCGTGTGCGTGTGCGTGTGCGTGTGCGTGTGCGTGTGCGTGTGCGTGTGCGTGTGCGTGTGCGTGTGCGTGTGCGTGTGCGTGTGCGTGTGCGTGTGCGTGTGCGTGTGCGTGTGCGTGTGCGTGTGCGTGTGCGTGTGCGTGTGCGTGTGCGTGTGCGTGTGCGTGTGCGTGTGCGTGTGCGTGTGCGTGTGCGTGTGCGTGTGCGTGTGCGTGTGCGTGTGCGTGTGCGTGTGCGTGTGCGTGTGCGTGTGCGTGTGCGTGTGCGTGTGCGTGTGCGTGTGCGTGTGCGTCTCCCTCCTCCCTCCCCTCCTCCCTCCTCCTCCCTCCTCCTCCTCCCTCTCTGCCACTCGTTGTCGATGGCATGTATTGGCAGCTTCTCATTAACGTGTTTTGTGACCGTTCATAAATGTGTAACAGCTCGTTATCTGTAGTACGTCACTGTTGGGATCATTTTTGTCATTAATTTTGGATGAGATTGGCTGCTTTTTTTTTTTTTTTTTTTTTTTTTGTGAGGCATTTCGGTGAGGTATTTTAAGTGTATGTGGGGGGTGGGGGGAGGGGGTGGAGGTGTATGTGTGTATGCACGTTTAGGGGTGAGAAGGGATGTGGTGGGGTTGGGTTGGGTTAGTTTGGGGTGGGGTGGGTTTAAGGGTTGGGGGTGAGAGGGGGTGATGGGTGGAGGGGAGGGATGGGTGTGAATCGTCGTCGTAATTTAGTTCTTCTCTTTTTGTTTTCATTCTTTCGTTGTTTATCTTTCGTTTAGTCTCTCTCTCTCTCTCTCTCTCTCTCTCTCTCTCTCTCTCTCTCTCTCTCTCTCCCCATCTCCCTCCCTCCCTCCCCCCTCTCTTTCTCTCTTTCTCTCTCTCCCTCTCTCCCTCTCTCTCTCTTTCTCTCACTCTCTCTGTCTCTTCTCTGTCTCTCTCTCTCTCTGTCTCTCTCTCTCTCTGTCTCTCTCTCTCTCTCTCTCTCTCTCTCTCTCTCTCTCTCTCTCTCTCTCTCTCTCTCTCTCTCTCTCTCTCTCTCTCTCTCTCTCTCTCTCTCTCTCTCTCTCTCTCCCCCCATCTCCCTCCCTCCCTCCCCCCCTCCTCTCTCTCTCTCTTTCTCTCCCCCCCTCTCTTTTCTCTCTCTCTCTCTCTCTCTCTCTCTCTCTCTCTCTCTCTCTCTCTCTCTCTCTCTCTCTCTCTCTCTCTCTCTCTCTCTCTCTCTCTCTCTTATTGTTATAATTTTGAAGACGCGGATTATATGAGTCAGTGTGATGGTTCTAGGAATAGCATAGTTCCGTGTTCTTTTGTTATGCCTTTTTATGCATATGAATTGTTGTCATGGTTACAAAGACGATTATTGGATATTTTGCTTGTCGCTCTTCCTATGACCGTTTTCTTAATCTCATTATCCATATTATCTTTATTCTTATTACTGTGATGCAAATAAGCGAATAAGCGAAGTTTGAAGACAAGAAGATCAATCTCTGTCTTTTTCTTTTCTTTTTTTCCGATGATGTGATCCGGAGAGGCAGACATGGGGCTTGCGTTCTCATTTTGCTGTTAGTAATGATGGAGTGTCGGGTACGTGGGAGGGTGGGGGGTGATGGGGGAGGGGGAGGGTGTGTGTGGGTGTGGGTGTTTATATGGGCGAGCCAGGATCGTCATCAACCTTATTTTGTAATGTATCTCTCGGTTACCTATCTTTCTCTTTCTCTTATTCTCGTTCTCGCTCCCTCCCTTCCTCTCTCCCTCCCTTTTCTCTTCCTCCCTCCCTCCCTCCCTTTTCTCTCTCTTTCTCTAGACAAAGAAACTGCCTTTCGCATCTTCCTCGCCCTTTCGCCTCGCCGGTCCTGTTCTGACATATCAAAGATCAGCTGATCAGGAATGGCTATTCACACCTCGAGCCCCTCTTCTCATTAGTTCTTTTATCTTCCGTCCATTCTTTTCATTGTCATTTTTAGCATTTTATTCATTTATCTATGCTTCTTTGTTTATTTTTTGGGTTTATCGCCATGGCTATCTTCAAGTGTATTTTATTTCTACACTGATCAAAGATATTTCATTTTCTACTTCACTTACCTGTCATTTATTGCCTCTGTGTTATGGCTTCACTTTTAACCCTTGCCGTCTCTTTCTTTTTTTTATCCCCCTTCTTTTACTCACCTATTATCGCCTTTTAACATATGGACCTCCACTCCTTTTCCTTTAATTCTCTTTCCTAGGACGCCTTCATATATCTTGTATTATCTCTCATATCCTGTTCTTATCCTTCCTTTTGTTTTGGTTCCCCCTTTTTATCCGTGATTTGCCTCGTCCCTTTTCGTCTTTTCCCTTCCATTTTCTAAGATCGTGTCTTGCCTTGAACTCGAGTCTCTGACCTTGTATGGATTACTGTATTTGGTCGAGGGTCATTCGCGTTAAGCTTTTCTGTATGTATTTATACGGGAATTTAATTTCTAATCTCCTTAATCTTTAATCCGTAATCTCTTATCTGATTATACGAGTTTGTTTACTCTTATGACGTTTGCTTTTTGCTTTTATGTATGTTTTATAATCATCATGTTTTATGCACATATTTATTTACTTATTTATTCATTTATTTTTTTGTTTATTTATTTTTTATTTTATTTACCTATCTATTTATTTAGGTGGGTTCCTCTGACGTCATTTTATTTACTTATTTATTTATTTATTTATTTGTTTACTTTTTTATTTACCTATCTATTTATTTTAATGGGTTCCTCTGACGTCATTTTATGTATTTATTTATTCATTTATTTATTTTTATTTGAGAAAAGAAGAGGTCTGAGGTGAACCATCTTTTTCTTGTGGCATATTCTGTCAAGGGTTAAAGCATTTTTTTCGGCATGCTTAAGGGACAAGGTCAACCTGTGGTGTTGCTGGGCATAAAGGTCACGGTGATGCAAGTGGTCAAGGTCACACAGTTGCAAGAGTCTTCTTACTGCAGATCATCAACGTTGCACAGGGTATGGAGGGCATACGAGGTCATAATTTATTTTCACGATTTCGAGAGAGAAAAGAAAAATATAAGACACATCAAATATGATAAAGCTAATTTGATGGCGTGTCCGATTGCGAATGAAAGAGAATGAAAAAGAAAACTGGCCAAGGACCGTCCAAAGAATTCTGATGTGTATCGAGTTTATTGTTATAGAAGAGACGCCAACCTCTCCCTGTCGCTGATGGATGCTGTTGCTTTGAGACATTCCGGTCAATGGCTCTAGATATCGACTCTTTTCTTCTTCTTCTTCTTCTTCTGCTTCTTCTTCGTCTTCGTCTCCTTTTTTTATCTTCTAGCCGTCCTTATTTTCATTCTTCTGTGAGAGCTTTAATGAACTGTCATTTGCACAGTGTTTGGTCCGCCTTGTCGGGGGAGGGGGAGGGGGGTGGGTGTTTATACAGCAGCCGTCGCTTGTTAGGGGGCGGCTCGAAGTGCGGTCCATTGTTGCAGCCGCTCCCATTGCTCTTTCGTGTTACCTGGTGTTGCATATGGTGTTTGCAGCGTGTGTTGCGCGGTGCGGCGGCGGGAGATCGACCCGCTGATAAATCGGGTTCCTCCTGTATTTGGCGCGGTTGCCGGCTTGATCAGCATTCGACGTCGCGGCGGATCGACGCCCGCGGCTAAGGGCGGCCGGCTCGTCGAAGGAAGGCGGAGGTGGAGGCCATCGTGCTGCGCTAGGGGGGGCGGGGGGCGGGGCGGGGGCAGGGGGTCGTCGTGTCTATTACGCATGGCATCGCGCTTGGCATTCTTATGGGCCCGCACGGCCTCTGACGACGGCCCGGGCATCGCCGACGCGCAATCTGCCGTCGCCGTCGCCGTCGCCGTCGCCCGTGTCGTCTGCCCCCTCGCCGATAGTGTCACCGGGGCCGCTATCTCTGCCTCTGCCGCGGACGCTGTCACTGGCGCTGACATTATCTCGGTCGGAGGTTGAGATTTTTTTCTGAAATGGAGGATGTGCAGGAAATGGGAGGTCTTGCTCTATTCCCCTTCTCTCCTCTCGGTCCCTCTCTCTTTCTCTTTCTCTATCTACCTCTATCTACCTCCATTTACCTCCCTCTCGCTCTCTCTATCTATCTATCTATCTATCTCACTCTGCTTCTCCCTCTCCTGCCCTCTCTCCCTCCCTCCCTCCTTCCTTCCTTCCCTCCCGCCTTCCCTCCTTCCCTCCTTCCTTCTCTTCTTTCCATCCCGTCCCCTCTCCTGCCCTAGCCTCCCCCTTCTTCCCTCCTTCCCTTACACCTGAAGGGAGTGGTCGGCCCCGCTGTAAATATTCATAACGAGACCTGTAATTCGCAAAAAATAGAATGTTACGAAGGCGTCCATTTACGGCGCAAAGGCGCATAACAGGCGCAGTAATGACAGCTTTCGTCTCCTCATCCCCGGCCCCCTCGCCCTCCCCAGGGGACGAAGGAGGAACTCAAGTACTGCTATTACGAGAGGGGAGAAGGGGAGGGACGGAGGGAGGGAAGGAAGGAGGGAAGGGCCGAAAGAGATGGAACTAGTCATAAGTTCATTAAATCTCTGAGTTATATATTACCATCTGCATTTCTCTCTCTCTCTCTCTCTCTCTCTCTCCCTCCCTCTCTCTCTCTCTCTCTCTCTCTCTCTCTCTCTCTCTCTCTCTCTCTCTCTCTCTCTCTCTCTCTCTCTCTCTCTCTCTCTCTCTCTCTCTCTTTTATATTCTCCCCCTCCTCCCTACCAACCCCAAGCCCTTACCTCCCTTTCCTCGCTTCCTCTCCCTCTTCTCACCCCCCTTCCCTCCCTTCATCTCCCTCCTTTCAACCCCCTTTCCCTCCCTTCCTCTCCCTCCTCTCAACCCCCTTCCCTCCCTTCCGTTCCCCCCTTCCCTTCCCCCTTCCCTCCCTTCCCTCCCTTCCCTTTTCCACCCCCCTCCCCCTCCTTAAGCCCCCTGTCCACAACCAGTAAGGAGCCCCCACCCCTTCGCAATGGGGCCCAACACATGCATTATTGATGCTTGGAGAACTCCCTCTCTAACCAGATGCTGACCCTGATATCTTGCGCTGACCCTTGCCTTGGGGTCGGGGCAGGGGCAGGGGCAGGGGTAGGGGTAGGGATGTATAGGTAGCTGTAGGGGTAGGGGCGTATGGGTAGGTGTAGGGGTAGGGGGGTAGGGGGAAGAGAAGAAATGGAAAGAAAGAGAGGGGGAAGGGAAGGCGGGAAAGGGATTGGAGTGCAATAACAGTTTAAGGGAGAAGGATGGTCGCTTCTTGGCTTGATAAGTGGGGTAGATATTAATGGGCAGAGGGAGGGAGAAGAAGGGGGAGGAGGGGAGAGGGAAAAAGGGAAAGAGAGGGAGAGAAAAAAAAAGAAATGCAAACAGAAAAAAGAGAGAGAGAGACAGAGACAGAGACAGACAGACACACAGACAAACAGACAGACAGAGAAAGAAGAGAAGAGAGAAGCAAAGGTTACCTAATCGACCCTGAGAGAGAGAGAGAGAGAGAGAGAGAGAGAGAGAGAGAGAGAGAGAGAGAGAGAGAGAGAGAGAGAGAGAGAGAGAGAGAGAGAGAGAGAGAGATGGCGAGATGGCTGGAAGCTGCAAGATGGAGAGGGAGAAAGATGAACCGAAGATGTTGTGGACTCGAACTGACACCCGAAGAAAAACAAATTATCCCGTCAGGCTTGGAAATGGGAAGAGATTATCTGCGGCGAGCGGATAAGAAGAAGAGGAATAAGTAGAAGTGAAGGAGAAGAGGTTAGAGAAAGAGAAGGAGAGGGAGGAAAAGAAGGAGAGATAGAAAGAATGGAGAGAGAGGAAAGAAGGAAAAAAGGGAGAAGAGGAGAGAGAGCAAGGAGAGAAGGAAAAAGGAGAGAAGAGGAGAGAGACCAAGAAGAGAAAGGGCAAGGGGAGAGAAAAAAGAAGAGCAAAGGAAAGAAAGAGAGACAGAAAGACGAAGATGTGCTAAGAGATAATGTGTGTGCATAAGAATGAGCAAACTGATCTGGCAGAGAGAGACCGATTATGCAGAACGAATGGGAACAGGCAATGCGAATGATAATAAGGGAAAGAATAGGATAAGGGGGAGGAGTAATCACACACGGATTATTGAAGTAACGGAAAAGGGCCAAATCAGGGATTGATTGGGGGAGGGGGGGGGGAGAGAGAGAGAGAGAAAGAGAGAGAGAATGAAAAACAGATCTTTGCGAGCATCGAGATATTTCAATTAGAGGCGAGGACCAACCAGGAGGCTCCCGGGCCTCGCTCTTCGGGACTAATGGAACAGAGTCTTAAGCGAAGGCAATGAGCCGATTATAATGGCAGCGAGGAATGATTGCGAGAATAAATGGCAGTCAAAGTATGATAAAACGATATAGTTATAGCCTCGTCTGGCTGCCACTCGGGAGGGCGCAGGGCCGACCTCGAGGCACTCAAGAGACCTGGAAAGGATCGCGGACGGAATCTTGTTTGCTTGCTGGCTTGCTTGCTTGAGCCTGGAGGTTGCATGCAATCGTTGGTTCCTACGAGCCTAGTTATGCGGTCTGTTGCACCTTGCTCTTGCATTACAGGTTAATGTATTTGTGGTCTTGTCTTTTTGCGGTCTGGACTTGGGTCGGGATCGGCGCTACACCTCACTCGCTGCTCAATAACTCTGGTTTCCACAATGCGTCGCGCTTGTTTATGTTGCAGAACTCGTTGTTTTTGTTGCAGAACTGGTTTGTGTTGCAGAGATTTTTTGTTTGTGATTCTGGACTCGGTTGTTTTTGTTGCAGAACTGGTTTGTGTTGCAGAGCTTTTTGTTTGTGATTCAGGACTCGTTGTTTTTGTTGCATAACTGGTATGTGTTGCAGAATTTGTTCTTTGTGTTGCAGAATTTATTCTTTGTGTTGCAGAACTCGTTTGTGTTGCGGATCTGGTTTGTTATGCAATAACATCTTGTTTGTGTTACAGACCTTGTTTTTGAATTGTAGAACTTGTTGTGCTACAAAACTCGATATTTGTGTTGCAAACTCAATGCTTGTGTTGCAGAACCCGTGAACGCTCTCGAATTAAAGGTCGTTCATACTTGCGGCGTTAGACTTCTAAATGAGAACGAATTTGATAAGACGAGTCTTCGACCATGAGCCAGACGACACACAATCCGCCTGGCTGACGAGACCGCTCGCGCCACAAACACAGCCGCAGATTCAGGCTCGCTTTCCAACCTCATATCAACATAACGACATATGCTCGACACCGCCACAGAGCGTCAACATAACACCTCTTGGTTTCAGCCGAGTCTTCGGGAGATATATTCGAGTAAGTTTATACTGCCTACACCCCGCGGTGCATTATGTATGCAAGTATGCTGATATATCCGCTTATACTCGCCAGGAACTCCTTGCACCATAATGAGTATTGTTCAGATTACAGCTTAACTTATGACGCAGGCTGAGTGATACGCTCTCGATAAGGAAATGGTATGTGCAGTTTTAATCTTTCGGCGTTTACCATTTTAGTTTTGTTTGAACTGCGGATGGTATCTTTGCTGCTATTTTACTTTCGTTTTTTCTGTACCATTTGTCTCTGTGGATGTCTTGCTATTTGTTTAGTTTAATGTGTTATCTCTCTATGTTAACTTTCATTGTGTGTTTTTTTTCTTTATATTCTTGCGTGTTTAAATGCACTGACTTGTGAGAACGTTGACTATGGTTTATTCCTTTTTCTGTCTTGCCCCTCTCTCTTCTCCCCCTACCCCTGCTCTATGCTCCTCCGTCTCCCTCCCTCACCCCCCTTACCCCTTTCTTATACTCCGTCTTTCTCCCTCTCTCTATCCTCCTCTCCCTCCCCTCTCTTTATCCTTCTATTTTATTGTATTACCCTTCCCCCTCCCCTCTATTCATCCTCCTATACCCCATCCTTCCCCTTCTACTTCATTCTTCCTCCCCCTCTCCTCTCTTTCTGCTTCCTTCCCCCTCTCCTTCTCCGTTTTCCTCCCCCTCCCCCACCCCTTCTGCTTTGCCGTCCTCCCTCCCTTCCCTCCCGTCCCTCCCCTCCCTCCCTCCATCACCTGATGAAACCGACTCTAAGCCGTCAGATAGCGTCGAGCTCAGATCCGTAGCCGAGCCCCGGACCTCATTACCTCGCCACCAACGCTGCGGGTGCCAGGTGGGCGGCCGCTCGCGTGTCGCCGTGAAAACCTCCGCCTTACATCGGGACTTAAGCGGCCGGAACTCTTGAGTTGTGGTGGGGAGTGGCGTGAGGGGGGTAAGGGGGAGGGTATGGATGTGAGGGGTGGGAGGGTGGGAGATGAGGGGGAGACGGGTAGGTTGGTAGGGGAGCGGAGGAGATAAGATGGGGGAGGGAGGTGAGGGATGGGGAGATAGGAAGGGGGAAGGAAAAAGGGAGCGAGGGTAGAAGAGGGTGGAGAGGAAGGGAGAAGAATGTGGAGAGGAAAGGAGAAGAGGGAGGAGGGGAAAGGAGAAGAGGGAGGAGGGGAAAGGAGAAGAGGGAGGAGGGGAAAGGAGAAGAGGTAGGAGGGGAAAGGAGAAGAGAAGGGAAGTAATTAAGGGATGAGGAGATGGGACGAAAAGGGAGAAAAGAAGAGAGAAGAGAGGGTGAATTACGGGGGAGGGGGGGGGGCGAGAGGGAGTAATGGCTGTTTTGTGTTCAAGAAAAGGAGAGGCTGTGTGTGTGTGTGTGTGTGTGTGTGTGTGTGTGTGTGTGTGTGTGTGTGTGTGTGTGTGTGTGTGTGTGTGTGTGTGTGTGTGTGTGTGTGTGTGTGTGTGTGTGTGTGTGTGTGTGCGTGTGCGCATGTCTGTATGAAGGAGGAATTCTTTATTGAGGTTAAGGAGGGTGGGAAATTCGAGTGGGAGTAATGGTTGATGGTTAATGGTTCTTTGCAACGAACCAAGTAATTAGGACCGCTACCAAGCAGGTAAGCAGAGAGGAAGATGAAGTTGTTAGTGGCGGAGTTTGTGACTTGTCGATTTTTAGTCTAGAAGATAGACAGACAGCTGGTTAATCTCTCTAGAGCTGCACTCTTCTTCTCTTTCTCTCTCTCATTCACTCATTCATTCTCTCTGTCTCTCTCTCTCTCTCTCTCTCTCTCTCTCTCTCTCTCTCTCTCTCTCTCTCTCTCTCTCTCTCTCTCTCTCTCTCTCTCTCTCTCTCTCTCTCTCTCTCTCTCTCTCTCTCTCACTCACTCTCTCCCACTTCCTCTCTCTATCCACTCCTTCCCTTCCCCCTCCATTCCTCACTCACTCATTCATTCTCTCTCATCTCTCTCTCTCTCTCTCTCTCTCTCTCTCTCTCTCTCTCTCTCTCTCTCTCTCTCTCTCTCTCTCTCTCTCTCTCTCTCTCTCTCTCTCTCTCTCTCTCTCTCTCTCTCTCTCTCACTTCCTCTCTCTTTCCACTCCTTCCCTTCCCCCACCATTCCTCACTCATTCACTCACTCACTCTCTCTCTCTCTCTCTCTCTCTCTCTCTCTCTCTCTCTCTCTCTCTCTCTCTCTCTCTCTCTCTCTCTCTCTCCCTTCTCCCTCTCCCTCTCTCCTTCCTCCCGCACTTCCTCTCTCTATCCACTCCTTTCTTTCCCCCTCTCTTTAGCCATCTTTACTCTTTACTCCCCCTCCCCCATCTACCGAGCCTCCCCTCCCCCTCCCTCCCCACCCATGGCGTTCCTCCCCTGTCTCTCCGTGCGTCGGTAAGTGTGATTGAGGATTCCATGGTCATCAGAACAGTGTCCGGGGATGGGGGAGGGGGGGATGGAGGTGGGGGGAGGGGAGATTGATGTCTTCTTTATCCTTTTCTTCTCTTGTTCTTTGGATTTTTTTTAAGAATTCATTTGGTTTGTTTGTTGATTTGTTTATTAGTTGCGTGTGTTCTATATTTCTTTTTTTATCCGTTGTTGGTGTTATTATTATTATCATTAGTATCATTATTATTATTGTTATCATTATAATTATTATTATTATCATATTCATTATTATTATCAGTGTTTTATAGAATTGTGTGCGTATGGATTTTGACTTGGATTTTTCGACGTCCGTCTGGGTTCGACTCTGAGGTTTTAATGTGGTTTATTTCATCATTTTTATCTAACAATTCTTATCTGTTTTCTTTGATGTTTTGAGCTTCCGTTATTATGAAGAATTAATTGTTGGAAATTGGAATTGTTGATTTTTTTTGTGACGTTTATGATGATGATATTGAATTAGACACTAACTAATGCCATGGACAGAAATTAGGTTCGTGTTTATTATTAGAAACTGAAATAGAAATTTGATTTTTAATGATGAATCTACTCGTGATGAAAACTTATTCGAAAAAAAAAGTATTGAGAAATAAAATAAGGAAAATTGGTAATGATTTATTCAGGTGATGATTGTGATGACGTAGTAATGGAAAACGTTAACATTTATAAAAACTATATCAAAGATTGCTGAATTTACGCTGCTGATAACCACAGGGATTTTTACGGTGGTGATGATACCAAAAATAAGCAATTGGTTTCATGCTCGAGCGAGAGCGAGGAGAAACGGGGAAAGAGGGATGGTGGAGGAAATATAAAAATGACACTGATTGTAACGAATAAAGGAATTGAAGGAAGATTGAAAAGCCAAGATGAGGTAAAAACGAAGAACGGAGATGGGAGGGAGGGAGGAGGGGGAATGGGGTGGGAGCGCCATCACGTCTCGAAGATAATTTCGTGTCACGATTAAGCGAGAGAAATGAATAGAATTGAATATGTATTTTTGTTTCGCTCGCTTTATCTTTTTTTTTCTCTATTCCACCTCCAGCCGGAACTTCGTGATGTCACGTCTCACATTACACCTCTTTTTTACACTCTTTTAATCAATTAACGACAGGTGTTATCGAGGCTGCTTTTGACGCGCGCACCATAACGGATACGCCATGACAGGCAGAGATCGCGATATTGGCGCGCTTATTGAACCTTCGTCGACCAATCAGCAGGCTGGCTACTCGTCGTCCGACCAATCAGGAGAGTGCATATCCTTTCCGCCAATGAGGGACAGTCTTTTAAATGATTCCCAACGTCTTTCCAAGAAGTTCCAGAGTTTAAACCTGTCACGGAGAATGTTATTCGATTTGTTGTATCTTATAAGAGGGATAGTGGGTAGAAAATAAGATTTATCAGGAGCGATATATTTTTATAATGGTAGCCCGCCACGAGAAGATAAACGCGCCTTTGTTTACATCTAAGCGACCAATCACGACGCTCGACATTCTCCAACCGACCGTGAAAGGCATGCGCTTGCTTGCTTGCTTGCTTGCTTACTTTCTTGCTTGTTTACTTAGTTTCTTTATTACATACTTCATTGTTATTTTTATATATAATTTCTTGCTTGGTTACACGCACGCGCGCCATTTCCTCCAAGTCGTACCTCCCCCCTCCCAACTAAAACACTCCTTCCCCGCTCGATGAATTGAGAAGAAAAAAGATGGCTGTGAGTTCATTTCTTATGCAAGACTCGCGCCGAAGTAATTGCTCGGAGATGCCATCTGCTAAGCACATTTTTTTTTTTTTTTTTATGTGGTTGTTGATGGAATGTCGGTCATTATGTTTGGCAGTTTGTCACTCCCTTGTTACCATGGCAACAGACGTCGGTAAGTGGTGTACAAGTCTTTTTTTTCTTCGTCTTATGTTTGGGATAATTACTTGCACTGTACATCATTTTTATTGGTGTTTAGAAAGGACGGAGGACGTAGGTTTTATTGACCATTTATCCGTGGGACATAATTAATTTTGTTTTATTTTTTTGTTTTACGAATGACATGCTATCACGTACGAGACGAGACGAAAGGCAGGTGGCAGACGAAGACAAAAAATATCTTTTATATCTTGTTTTTATTCTCTTGCAAGTCCTGCCTTTTATTAACCATTAAATCGGTTGTATTTTGTTGATTGGAGGTATCGGTTTAAAAAAGTAACCTAGATTTGCTCTAAACACTATAAATAAAGATACGTTTGAATTACGCTTATCTTGTGTGCAAGAGGAGATATGACACTCGTGTACCTAAATTTGAATTTTAGCAATAATGCAGTTGATTATCGTGCAATCCCAATGGATTTTGCAAACAAACAAATGCAGATCGGAATACCAACGTGCGAAACTATTTGTAAGAGCTTTGTTTTGTTTTGCTGACGTCAGGACTTTTGTTTACAATGGAGAGTGAAAGAGAGAGAGAGAAAGAGAGAGAGAGAGAGGGGGGGGAGAGGGAGAGAAAGAGAGAGAAACTCATATCTGCGCCTGAGCTGATGGTACTTGGGACTGACTGCCAGTTCGTTGTATCACGTCTGTGGGAACACTGACTTGTTGCGATTTGCTAAAGGGATATAATGAAGTGACGTCATACTTTTGTTGTGATTCGACGATGGGTGTACAGTGACGTCATTCTTGTGATTGGTTTGAGGTATGTCTGACGTCATACTTTGTTGTGATTCCTAAAAGGTGACGTCGTACTTTGTCGTAATTTGTCAGAGGTATAACGTGGCGTTATACCTTTAGTGTATGGAGGAAACTCTACAGGGAAAAGTTTACTCTTAAATAAGTTTATATTGCCTGTTAAAAAAAAAAAAAAAAAAAAAAATGATCGTATAAATATATTTTTTGAATGCCCGTTATTCATCCTTCTGAAACGCTAGTTGTCAGGAAACGTTTTTAAGGTGTTCAATCAGCAACAAACGAAGTGTATTCACACAGAGAAGAAGAATTTGGCTACAGAGGAGTTTTAAAGAGGCAACTTCGAAACAGCAGCCTAGTAGTCTTATTTTTGTTTAGTAACTGATTTTCCGCCCTGGCTAACTGCACAGGTGGACATGCTTACATACAATTGATGTATGGTCAGGGTACTATGCGATGATATTATAACATTATGGTATAACATGATTGTATCCTCTGGCTTATCGATTATATAGAAAAATAACCACACAGTCCTTTATCTAATCATTCACTGCTCGATCGGTTTAGGAGTGGTCGGACATTGTTGATTTATTTGATATAATGTCATGATATGATATCACATTTGGAATTTAGGCTATAGCATCAATGTAGCTTCTCATTTATCAGATGATACGAAATGGTTACGTATTTCTGCTTACTTCAGGCCACCAAATAGGAATAATGTAGATGTATTCCTAATTGTTAAGTTCACCTTTAGGTTCTTGCACATTGCATGTTGCACCGACCTATCATTATAGTATGTATCGAAGCTTAATTCTTGCAGTAACAATACATCATTGTCATATTCTTGCTTTATGTGAGTCCATATGATTTTTTCCTGTGAATGCCTGTTATAATGCTTTATATAATTTGGTTCTCCAAGCAAGACACACCAAAGTCTATATTCACACTTGGGTTATCACATGCCGATCTTCGTAGACGGTCAGCATGGTCATTCTTATCTTAGGGATTACAGCGTACGATTGTGTCCACAGAGAATGTCTAAGATGCCCCGTTGTTGTTTTTTTGGCATTTCGTTGCTTCATGATGCGAAACATGATTATTCTGATATCAGTTGTAATATTTGCAGCATGTTTAGTGTGAATGTTTAGTGGATAAAGAGCACTATCCCAGACTGCAGGGTTCTATCAATGTTGCATTCGTAGTTCATTTTCAAGATGCCCATTGATAATTGCAAAGGCATGTTGCTTAGGTATAGTTTGTGACTTCCGTTTGTAATCGTTTGTAAATGTCCGTAGACTTTTGAATTAGCAGAATTATTAGAATTTTGTCCCCCCTTCCTCTCTCTGTCTCTCTCTCTCTCTACTTATTATATGGATATGTGCACTCGAATATATATATATATATATATATATATATATATATATATATTTATATTTATATATATTTTCCTTCTTTTTTTCCTATTATGGTCCGTGGTTCAAGTGCGAGGTGCGTATCCGGTGCCTTCCTCCTCCTCGACGCGCGCCAAACACTCCAAAGTGCGCGGCTGATTTTACGTAAACAAATGACGTCATCGTCGGTGCTCTTATCCACCATCCGAAACCTGCGGCGGGTACGAATTCCATCGCCGGAGTAAACAGACGCAAATAACGAAACGCATGTCGACCGGGAATATTTGGAGGGAATTTGATGGAAGGATTTTGTCTTCCGGGCGGAGGAGGAGGAAGAGGAGGCAGGAGGGAGGAAGTGGAGTAGGAAGGGAGTAAAGGGAGTGAGGTGACCCAAGGCAGGACACGCCTATAAAAACCAGTGCCGAGTCCTGAGATCACAGACCGGGACATCCCCTCCTCCTCCTCTTCCTCCTCGCCCCATTACCCCCTCCCCTTCCTCCTCGCCCCCTTACCCCCTCCCCTCCCCGACACCCCACCTCCTAGTAGGCTCTCCACTTGCCATCTCCCCACCCACCATCTCCCCCAATCCTCTCGTTCTCCCCACCTCCTCCTTTTGCCGTACTCCCAATCTCCCCCCTCCCCTTCCTCCACCATCACCCTACCCCCTAACTCCCTCTCCCCCAGTCTTCCCCACGCAACCCCTCCCCACCCCGAACTCCCAACCCACCATCATCATTACCCCCTCCCTCTCCCCTCCCCCTCCTACTCCCCCAATCTATCCACCCCCATCTCAGTACTGCCCCCCACACCACTCACCCCCCCCCCCCGTATCCCTCTCTCACCTGCTGACCGCCCCTGTGTTGCTCTGGGACACTGCTTCTACTGCTCCTACTCGTGTTCCTGCTCCTTCTCCTCCTGCTACCAGAGTTTATAGATTTTCTTCTTCTACTCTGCTTCTGCTGCTGCTTCTTCTTTTTCTTCTTCTTCTTCTTCTTCTTCCTTTCTGCATCTTTCTTATTATTCTGTTTTTTTTTTCTTCTTTTTCATCTTCTGTATCTTCATTTTCTGCTTCATCTACTTATACTTATTTTTCTTCTCCTACTGCTGCTTCTCCTCCTCCTCCTTATTCTATTTTTTTCTTCTTCTTCTTCGTCTTCTTCTTCTTCTTCTTTTTCTATATCTTCCTCATCATCTTCTGCTGCTGCTTCTTCTCCTCCTCCTCCTTCTCCTCCTTCTACTTCTTCGTCTTCTTATTATTCCTCCTCTTCCTTCTTCTACTTCTTTATCTTCTTCATCTGCTTCCTCCTCCTCCTTCTTCTTATTTTCGTCTTCTTCATCTTTTTATTGCTATCGACAACGGATCTCCATCCGGCACTTGTACATTTATTCTTCTCCTATTTTATCCCTCTACCTCTCCTCCTCCTCTTACTTTTTTCTTTCAACGCCATTGCAATCAGGAATGGATCTTGCTTTTGGATGCTCGGTACTTCCTTTTGTTCCATGGGATGAGTTTCTTGCTTTGTTTACGAGCTCTTTTTTATTTCTATGTTTTTAATCATGTTTCTTTTATAAGTGTGTGTGTGTGTCTTTCTCTCTCTGTATTTTTATCTCTTCTTTGGTGTATTTCTCTTACCTTTATTTACATTTTTTTTTTTTTATTTTTTTGTGGCCTTCTTACAGTGATTTCCTCCATTTTTTCGTTCTTTTAATTTGGACGCCATTCTCTTATTGTTTTTGCTATTGTTGAGCTTATTTCATATTTCTTCCATCCCTCTCTCTCTTCTTCCTCCTCCTCCTCCTCCTCCTCCTCCTCCTCCTCCTCCTCCTCCCCCGCCCCTCCACCACCGCCTCATCACCTCTTTCTTAAATTTGTCCTTTTTTCCTATTTTCTTCGAAAACTCCCCGCTCCTTCCTCCTTCCCTTCCATTGCACTTCTCGAGTGTCCCGATAAGGATCCGGAATCGTTAGGGAATATGATGACATGAGCGTCTAATGTCGTCCAGTAGGGCTCTCTCTCTCTCTCTCTCTCTCTCTCTCTCTCTCTCTCTCTCTCTCTCTCTCTCTCTGTCTCTGTCTCTGTCTCTGTTTTTGTCTCTGTCTCTGTCTCTGCCTCTGTCTCTGTCTCTGTCTCTGTCTCTGTCTCTGTCTCTGTTTTTGTCTCTGTCTCTGTCTCTGCCTCTGTCTCTGTCTCTGTCTCTGTCTCTGTCTCTGTCTCTGTTTTTGTCTCTGTCTCTGTCTCTGCCTCTGTCTCTGTCTCTGTCTCTGTCTCTGTCTCTGTCTCTGTTTTTGTCTCTGTCTCTGTCTCTGCCTCTGTCTCTGTCTCTGTCTCTGTCTCTGTCTCTGTCTCTGTTTTTGTCTCTGTCTCTGTCTCTGCCTCTGTCTCTGTCTCTGTCTCTGTCTCTGTCTCTGTCTCTGTTTTTGTCTCTGTCTCTGTCTCTGCCTCTGTCTCTGTCTCTGTCTCTGTCTCTGTCTCTGTCTCTGTTTTTGTCTCTGTCTCTGTCTCTGCCTCTGTCTCTGTCTCTGTCTCTGTCTCTGTCTCTGTCTCTGTTTTTGTCTCTGTCTCTGTCTCTGCCTCTGTCTCTGTCTCTGTCTCTGTCTCTGTCTCTGTCTCTGTTTTTGTCTCTGTCTCTGTCTCTGCCTCTGTCTCTGTCTCTGTCTCTGTCTCTGTCTCTGTCTCTGTTTTTGTCTCTGTCTCTGTCTCTGCCTCTGTCTCTGTCTCTGTCTCTGTCTCTGTCTCTGTCTCTGTTTTGTCTCTGTCCTCTGCCAGGTGTTCTCGCGCGCGCCCACCTCACGTCCGTCTAATGTCCCCGCGTGCGTTTCGGCAGGACTCTTTCCCCGCGATGATCTTCGTGTGTTTTTTTTTCGGGGGGAGGGGGGGGGGAGAGGTTTCCTCGAACGTGTCGAGTACCCTGAGGTTGACCGGGGGGGGGGGGGGGTCGGATAGCGGGAAGGGACGGCGGGCCGGAAGGGGGCTTTTGTCGGGGATTTTTGGTGGTGTTCGGAGCGGAGGGAGAAGGGAAAGAGAAGGGAACTGGGAGGTGGAAGGAAGGGTGTGTGTGTTCCTCTTTCTCTTCCTTTTTTTCTTCTTCGTTTTCTTCTCCTCATCTTCATTTTCTTCCTTTTCACCAGCCTCCACCTCTGCTTCTACTCCTCCACCACCACTCCTCCTCCTCCTCCTCTCCCTCTTTCTTCCTCTCTCCCTGTCCCTCTCCCTGTCTGTCTCCATTTCCCTCACCTTCCTCCTCCTCCTTCACCTACTCATCTTTCTCTTCCTCCTCCTCCTTCTTCTTCTTTTTCTTCTTCTTTTTCTTCTCCTCCTTCCCCTCCTCCCCCTTTTCCTCCTCCCGTCCCCCCTTCTCCTCTTTGCCTACCACTCCTTGTCTACATTCCTATTAATGTTTATTTGTTTCCCTTTCCTTCGGGTTTAGCGCGAGGGGGAGGGGGAGGGGGAAAGAGGAGAGATGAGAGGGGAAGGGATAAGGGATAAGGGGGGAGAGGAAAGGGGAAGGAAGGGAGAGGAGAAGGAGAGGGGAAAGGGAGCAGAGAGAATGGAAAGGAAGGGGGAAAGGGGGAGAAGGAGAAGGGGAGAGGAAAGGGGAAGGGAAGGAGAGAGGAGAGGGGGGAAGGGGAGGAGAGAGGAGAGGGGGGAAGGGGAGGAGAATGGAGAGGGGGAAGGGGCTAGTAGAAGGGGACATGCCACGCTCCGTCTGGAAAAGGCTGCGGCGGCGACGCGAGCGAGCACTCGGGGGTTCCACGTTGTCCCTCGAGCGCGCATTCCCGGGACAAAGACGGTCTGCAGCTGTTGTCCTGTTGGCGTCTGCAAGCGGCGGTTTGAGGCCTCTTGCTGGAACGCGGCGAAGGCGCTGGGAGCTTTTTTTCGTCTCTCTTGCTATCTCTCGATTTGTTTGGTTTGTTTCTCTCCGGTCTCGGTCTTAGTTCTTGCTTGCTCTTTGTTTCTGTTTCTCTCTCTCTCTCTCTCTCTCTCTCTCTCTCTCTCTCTCTCTCTCTCTCTCTCTCTCTCTCTCTCTCTCTCTCTCTCTCTCTCTCTCTCTCTCTCTCTCTCGCTCTCTCTCTTTCTGTTTCATCACTCAAACTCTAGCTCCTGATACTACGCTGCAACCTTGGAACATTGATTGATGGAAACTCCAAAGATCAGCGTGAGGTTGTTATTTGGTGATAGTCGGGATTTTTTATGTTGAAATGATGAAGACTGTGATTGTGTGTGTGTGTGGGAGAGAGAGAGAGAGAGAAAGAGAGAGAGAGAGAGAGAGAGAGAGAGAGAGAGAGAGAGAGAGAGGGAGGGAGAGGGAGAGGGAGAGAGAGAGAGAGAGAGAGAGAGAGAGAGAGAGAGAGAGAGAGAGAGAGAGAGAGAGAGAGAGAGAGAGAGAGAGAGAGAGAGAGAGAGAGAGAGAGAGAGAGAGAGAGAGAGAAAAGAGAGAGAAAAGAGAGAGAGAGAGAGAGGGGGGGGGTATGTTTACTTGTGTTTCACTGTCTGTCTACCTGTCATTTTGCGTATGAATATTGAAGGGGTAGCGACAGATGGAGCATGAACATTTGCACACAAAGGGCACTCAATTGAACGATCACAGCGTCGGCACTGGCACTGCAGACAGGAGTCTTGAGTCGTCCTCTTACCTCATGAATTTATGGAGGTACAACCTTGTTCCCCGCAGCCCCGTGGACGCGTAACGCAGAAGTGCGATCCTGTTCTTCATCCATCATCCGCCGGGACCTGCATCCAGGAACTAGCCAGACGTCGACGTCTTCTGCAAGAAGCGAAGCGCGGCCCCCCACCCTTCTTCTTCTTTCTCCCTCTTCTTCCCCTCTCTTTCTCCTCTATTCTTCTTCTTCTTCCTTCGCCTTTCTCCTTTCCTCCCTTCATCCCTACACCCGTGAAGGGAGGGAAGCATGGCGCTCCGTACTTCTTATTTTTCTATCTCCTTCCTTCTTCCCATTTCTTCCTGTTCTCCCTCTTTCTCCTCCATTCTTCTTCTTCATTCCGCAGCCTTTCTCCCTCCCTCCATTCCTTCCGTCCCTTCCTTCCTCTTCCTTCTACTCGCCTTTTCCCTTTCTTCTCCTCTTTCTCCTCGACATTTTCTCTTCTTTCCTCGCCTTTCTCCTTCCCTTCGCCTGTTCCTTCGCCTGTCCTTTCCCTTTCCTTCCTCCCTTCAATCCTTCCATTCTGTCTGTGGCGTTCGTTGCGAGTGTGACCGGCAGAGGAGTCCTCGGGGATTGTCTACCAGGGCGAGGGCGCGAGGGACATCAGGTCCTGCACTCCGGGGAGACACCCGTGATTGGGATGAACCGGGCTGACATGGGGCCATTGACGGTGATTTATGAGTCGTCGTGTACTCCATGGGCGTGGCTCTCTGGCTCTCGCGGGAGGAAAAGGGGCGTGGGTGCGGGCCGAGGAGGAGATAGGGTTTTTTAGGGTACAAGGGAGCCACGTGAAGAAACTCGGAGGATGGTTAGATAAAGGGGGATGTTTTTTTCTCTTTTTCTCTTTTTCTCTCTCTCTCTCTCCCCCTCCCTCCCTCCTTCCCTCCCTCCCTCCCTCCCTCCCTCCCTCCTCCCCCCCTCCCTCCCTCCCTCCCTCCCTCCCTCCCGCCCTCCTTCCGCCATGATGCGGGAATATTTCACCGTCATAAACCACGGACTCTGGCGCTTTATGAGGGCCTTCCGAGGAGGGAGAGCTTTTCTTAATTAAGGACAGAGGAGGCGCGTCCCGGCCCGAGGAGAGTGGCCTTGGGTGGTCCTGCGCGGCTACTGGTTTTGCGAGGGAGAGGGTGGTGACCTCCGCGACCCCGGTATGGTACAGGTCGTCCATTATCACCTAGAGGAGGGCTGACCTTGGAGGGCCTGGAGACGGCGCAGGTGCATGGCAGGTGGCTGCGGCGGGGGCGTCCAGGAGCCATTACGCGCCCCTGCAGGACAGTCACGCTAAGGGCATAATCTGTCGGGACGGGGCGGGCGAGATTATGAGGGAGCAGGTTATGAGAGAGAGCTACAAATTGAAGTCGGACGGATTGCAAAACAAACCGATGACAGGATTGGCGCGCTTCATATTTGGGCGAGGACAAGGCGGCGCGCGAGGCAGGGCGACGAGTGATTGCAAGGCAGGTCGAGGCCGAGACTGATTACAATACAGATTTAACAGCGAAGTCCATGTAGCGAGCGAATGCGAGGGCGTGAACAACGAGACGAAGACCCACGCCGACACCGGACGAACGACAGCGGGAAAGGAGAGTCCGAGCGAAAGCCAGAGGACAGGACACCCTTAAGATCCCAAGCCCGAGAACTCCTGAAGAATTAGCCGCATTCCTTCGACGAATTACCTCGCCGGGACTGCTGTGGGAGTTTCGATGCGGTGGCGTCCGGAATGGCTCGGTCGTGACCCAGGCGACGCCCGTCCGACCGCAGCAGCTGGGGCGCCTTCCCCTCGGCTCTCACGCCCCCTGCTCCTGCTCCTGCTCCTGCTCCTGCTTCTGCTCTTGCTTCTCGTCCCCCCTTTCCCTCCCCAGAGGCTAGATGCTAGGACAAGGGCGGGAAGGATAAGGGTGTGTTTGCACGGCCACATATTTTCCTCTTTTTTTATGAAACGAAGACTTAGCGACGGTTATTGTTGTCATTATTGTTCTTGTTATTATTGTTGTAATTATTGTTAATGTTATTATTTTTTTGTTATTATTGTTGTTATTATTGTTCTTGTTATTGTTGTTGTTGTCATTATTATTATTATTGCTATTATTATTAGTGTTATGATTATTATTATTACTATTATTGATATTTTTACTAATGTTATTATTATCATATTCCCATCATTAGTAGCATCATTATTATAATTATCGTTATAGTTTTTGTTCTTATAGTTGTTGATAGTATCATCATTATCATTATCTTAATTATCAATGTTATTTTCTTTAGTCGTCGTTACTGTCGTTCGTTTCTAAGTTTTCCTAGAATGATCTAGGTGTCAGTAATCTAAAACTTTATAGTTGGTAGAATATGTCACAGAAGGTCTAGAAAGGGTGAGGGAACATCAAATCAGAACAGTCAAATATCAGCCCCTCTCACTCTCTCTCTCTCCATCTATCTGTATATATATCTATCCTTTTCTCTCCTTCCTCCCTCCCTCTCTTTTTCATTCCCTCCCTCTCCTCCTCCTCCACCTGCACCGCCACCTCCGCCCCTCTCTCCCCCTTCTCTTCCTCCTCCTCCACCTCCACCTCTCCCTCCAGCTCCCCTTCCCCTCCATCCCCTCTTCCTCTTCCACCTCCACGTCCACTTCCCCCTCCTCCCCCTCCACCCCCCTCCTCCTCCACCACCACCTCCACTTCCCCCTCCTCCCCTTCCTCCCCCTCCTCCTCCTCCTCCTTCTTCTCCACTTTGCATCTCTCCCTCTCTCCAAGCCATAAAGCACGTTATTACCCTGTTGGCGCTTGTTAACTCTTTACCTCAATAACAGTCGGGAGTTTATTAATGTCTTCCTTCTTGGCGATGATGAGAGAGGACGAAGAACAAGAGAAGATAAAGAGGAAGGGGGGAGGGGGGGAAGGGAGGAGGATGAAGATGTGAAGAGGAGGAATGAGTATAGAAAAGAGGAGAGAAGGAAAGATGAGGAAGAAAAAGGAGGGAGGAAGGAGGAGGATTTGGAAGCAGAAGAGGAAGGAGGAGGAGAAAGTGGAAGATAAATGTAAGAAGAATGCAAAGGAGGAGAAGGGAGAAGAATGAAAAGGAAGAGCTTGATAATGGTTTATCAGACGAAGAAGAACAATGGCAACATGAAGAAGAAAACGAAGAAAAAAAGATAAAGAAAGAGAAAAAGAAAAAGAAGGAGGACAGGAGAAGGGAAAAAGAGGGAAATTAGACCAAAAATTTAGATACAACTTTGAATAAGAGATTCAAAAGAAGGATAAGATAAACAGGAAAGGTAAAAGGGAGAGGAGAGGAAGACAGGGGGAGGTGGTAGGAGGAAAGGGGGAATGGGAGGGGGGGGGGAAAGGTGAAGGAAGACGCGATCCTCTGTCTTCGTGCTTGACCTTTGACCTCCCGCTAATACGCCGACGCGCCCTGATCTCCCTGGCGTCCTTGGGTGACCTTGGCCGTTATTAGCGTTAATGCAGACAACGCCGAGGCAGGGAAACCGCAAGCGGGGAGAGAGCGAGGGGGGAATAGGGGGATGCGACCGGGAGGAGGGGGGAGGTAGGGGGAAATAGGGGAAGGCAGGGATGCGTCTGGGAGGAGGTAGGGGGAAATAGGGGGAGGCGGGGGTGCGACCGGGAGGAGGGGGGGTAGGTAGGAGGAAGGTGGGGGCAGATAGGGAATAAAGGGATTTGGGAGCAGATAGGGAGTAATGGAGGGATGGGAAGTGGGTAGGGGGATGGGATGGAGAGTGGGGAGAGGTAAGGGATGTGGAGGGGAAAGTGGGGATAGATTGGGAGTGATGTGGGAAGCGGGGAGAGAGTAGATGGGAGGTGGGGAAGGAGATGGAGAGTGGGGGGTTAGGTGGTAAGATGCGAGGAGAGAGGAAGAGGAAGAGGGAGAAAGGGAGAAAGGGGGATAGGGTAGGGGGAAGTAAACGGGATAGGGTGTAGGAAAAGAGGAGAGAGAGGAGCGGGAAAGTGAGGATAGGGTAGGGGGGAGGAGGAAGAGGAAGGGAGTGGTGCGGAAAATGGGTGGGTGGGGAGGGGGGAGGAGAGGAGCAGGAGAGAGAGTGGTGGAGAAGAAGAGGGAGAAGGGGAAAGGAGGGGGATAGGGGAGAAAGAGGGAGAAGGGAAGGGAAGAGGAAGGGTAAGGAAGATAATGGTGCGTGGAGGAGGAAGAAGGAAAAGGGGGAGGAGAAGATGAAAAAGAAAATTAAAATGAAAAATAAATGAA
>BOPN01000373.1:449797-454797 GCA_017312705.2 Penaeus japonicus
TTGTTGTTGATATTATTGTTTTTGTTGTTTCTTATTGATGTTATTTTTTGTTTGTTATTGTTGTTACTGCTTTTGTTGTTTGTAATTGCTGTTTTTGTTTTTTGTGGCTTGTTATTGCTGCTATTATTATTGTTGTTATTGTTCTTGTTAGGAGGATAGTGACATTGGCGAATGATCTTTTCTGAGTTGTACTGAATTTTAAGAATGAAAAAAGAGAGAAATAAATAAAATAAAGAAAGGAAGAAAAAAATAAAAAAGAAAGGAAGAAAAAAAAAAGAAAGAATGCAAGAAAAAAGAAAGAAAAAGAAATAGGAGATAAGATATCGAGACAAAAAAAAAAAAAAAAAAAAAAAAATCAAGCATGCAAGCAATGAGCATGATGCACCTACCGTAAGAAATGCTCGCGCGATCATTTTTCTTCTTCTTCTTCTTCCTAATATCTTTCAAATCGCGGCGATGGGGTGTCGGCGCTTCAACGGCGGCCGAGCGGAACAGTTGCTACCCGAGGGGACGGCGCGGCGACTCTGTCTGTCTGTCTGTCTGTTTCGTTGTCTGACTGTCTGTGTCTTTTTGTTTCTCGTTCTGGTCGTGTTCTCTGTCCGTCTGTCTTTTTGTCTGTCTCTGTGTTTCTTTTCTTCTTCTTTTCTCTTCTCTTCATTTCTCTTCTCTCTCTCTCTCTCTCTCTCTCTCTCTCTCTCTCTCTCTCTCTCTCTCTCTCTCTCTCTCTCTCTCTCTCTCTCTCTCTCTCTCTCTCTCTCTCTCTCTCTCTCTCTCTCTCTCTCTCTCTCTCTCTCTCTCTCTCTCTCTTTCCCTCTCTTTCCCTCCCTCCCTCCCTCCCTCCCTCCCTCCCCCTCCCTCTCTCTCTTTCCTTCTTTCCCTCATCTCCCTTCATCCCTCCCTCTCTCCCTCCCTCCCTCCCTCTCTCTCCCTCCCCCTCCCTCCCTCCTCCTCCTCCTCCCTCCCTCCCTCCCTTCTCTACGACGTACACCTCACTGGCCGACAGCTCCTCACTCTCTCTGATTTCGTTACCTCGTTCGGAATGAGGGGGAAGAGGGGGGGGGTGAGGAGAAGGTAGGGGAGGGGAAGGGGGAAGAGGGAGGAGGCGTGGAAGAAGATTAGGAGGAAGAAGAGGAAGAGGAATGAGTTGGTAGAGGAGGAAGAACGCGGTAGAGAAGCGTTGATGAAAGAGGAGGAGGAGGAGGAAGAGGTGGAGGTGAGGGGCGAGGCGAGGAGGAGGAGGAGGGACGCGCGTGGTTGTCCGAAAGTAAAAATGGCGGCCTGATATCCAAGGTGCGTGGCGGCAGCGGCGGCGGCGGCGGCGGTGGTGGTGGGTTGCCCGCTCTCCACCGCGCCGCTTTTGTCTCGGGACTTCATCCTCTGTTCCTTCACCTGGCTTCCTCACTGTGGTCTCTGGTTTTCTCTCTCTCTGTCTCTGTCTCTTTTCTCCCTTTCTCGTTCTCTCTTTATCTTTCTTGTTCTCGTTCTCTCTCTCTCTCTCTCTCTCTCTCTCTCTCTCTCTCTCTCTCGCTCTCTCTCTCTCTCTCTCTCTCTCAAGCTCTCGTTCAAGCTCTGTATGTCTGTCTCTTTCTCTCTTCTCTCCTCTCCTCTATCTCTCTGTTCCGTATCACTTTCTGTTAGTTGCCCTATCTCCCTCCCTCACTCCTTCCCTCCCTCCCTCCCTCTCTCTACCAAGCGACGCTGAAGTGCATGAGTGGAGGGAACAGAGGGGTGGGAAGTGGAGTGAAGTGAAAGGGTGGGTCAAGTGGCTACCAATATGGGGGGTGGAGTAGGAGGGAGGAGAGAGAGACCGAGAGAGAGAGAGAGACAGACAGACAGACAGACAGACAGACAGACAGACAGAGAGAGACAGAGAGAGAGAGAGAGAGAGAGAGAGAGAGAGAGAGAGAGAGAGAGAGAGAGAGAGAGAGAGAGAGAGAGAGAGAGAGAGAGAGACACAGAGACAGAGACAGAGAGAGAGAGAGAGAGAGACCGAGA
Source organism: Penaeus japonicus (assembly GCA_017312705.2). NCBI lineage: Eukaryota > Metazoa > Arthropoda > Malacostraca > Decapoda > Penaeidae > Penaeus > Penaeus japonicus. The sequence continues at coordinate 451,793 of BOPN01000373.1, forward strand.
TAGAGAGAGAGAGACAGAGACCAATAGGTTAAGAAGACCGTTGTTACGGCGAGTAGGCGGGGCGTTTGAGGAAGGAGGGAGGGGGGGATAAGGAGGGGTAAGGGACGGGCATTGGGAGGTATGAGAACGAACTCCACTCACCTCCCCTCCCCCCCCCTCTACCTCCACCTCCACCCCACCTCCCACCCACCCTCCAGCCCGCCCATTCACATCCTCCTCAGATCAACAGAGACGCCAGCGTACTTGTGATCGACAGGCCTCGCTGTCCCTTGGTCCTCGAGGGGAGGCGGGTGAGAGAGAGAGAGAGAGAGAGAGAGAGAGAGAGAGAGAGAGAGAGAGAGAGAGAGAGAGAGAGAGAGAGAAAGAAAAGACAGAAAAGACAGAAAAGACCACTTTTTCTCACTCGGAAAGACTGAAATCACTCATCTCAACCATTTTTTTTTCTTCATAAGAGTAACAACGGTTACTGTAAAAGGAATACTCAAACAAAAAGAAAAAAATGGGGTGAGTGAGGGAGGGAATAAACAGCATTTGCAAGCTCGGACGCCAGCTCACCTGTGTTGCCAATTAAACCCGTTCAAATTGGAATGTTTTTGCAGGGAGGTTCATCGTGAAGCCTTGCATAGTAACCTTTTCTTTCCTCTTCTTTCTTCTTCTTCTTTCTTCTTCTTCTTTCTTTCTTTCTCTTTCTCTATCTCTCTCTCTCTCTCTCTCTTTCTCTCTTTCTCTCTCTCTCTCTCTCTCTCTCTCTCTCTCTCTCTCTCTCTCTCTCTCTCTCTCTCTCTCTCTCTCTCTCTCTCTCTCTCTCTCTCTCTCTCTCTTTCTTTCTCTCTCTTCTCCTTCCTCTTCCCCCTTTCCACTTTTCCTTCTTACTCTCTCCCTTTTCCTCTCTCTCTCTTCCCTTTCCCTATATTCCTCCGCTTTCATCATTCCTCTCTCCCTCTCTCTCGTCCTCCCCTTCTACTCTCCCCCTCCCCTTCCTTCGGTCTCCTTCCCCCCCTCCCTCTTCCCTTCTATCCCCTTCCGTTTCTGCTCCTCTTACTCTCCCCCTTCCTTTTTTTTCTCCTACTCTCCCCCCTTCCTTTTTTTTTTGTCCTCCTACTCTCCCCCTTCCTTTTTTTTTTTGTCCTCCACTTCCCCTTCCTTTTTTTTGTCCTCCTACTTCTCCTTCCTTTTTTTTCTCCTCCTACTCTCTCCCTTCACCTCCCTCTCTCCCCTCCTCCCCCTTTATATCTAACATTTCCGATCCTCCTCTTCTTCCCCTCTCCTTTCTCTCCCTCCCTCCCCCCTACTTCTATCCCCTTTCCTCCTCCTCTCCCCCTTCTCTTTCCCTCTCCCTCCATTCCTCCCTTCTCCCCCCCCCCCTACTTCTATCCCCTTTCCTTTCTTCCTTCCCCACTTCTCTTTCCCTCTCCCTCCATCCCTCCTTCCCTCTCTCCCCCCATATTTCTATCCCCTTTCCTCTCGGCTCCTCCTCCTCCTCCTCTCCCCCTTCTCTTCCCCTCCTTTTCCCTTCCATTTGATCAGACTTTGCATAGGTACGTTCGAGTCAAGTATTAAGTAAAAGATTGAAGGATGGATCACGGGTTTATTGATGAAGTGGGGAGAGGGGGAAGGATGAGAAGGAGGGAGGGAGGGAAGGAAGGAAGGAGAAAGAGAGAGAGGAAGGGAGTGAGGGAGGATTAGGAGAGAGAGGAAGGGAGTGAGGGAGAATTGGGAGAGAGAGGAAGGGAGTGAAAGACAATTGGGAGAGAGAGGAAGGGAGTGAGGGAGAATTGGGAGAGAGAGGAAGGGAGTGAGGGAGAATTGGAGAGAGAGGAAGGGAGGGAGGGAGAATTGGGAGAGAGAGAAAGGGAGTGAAAGACAATTGGGAGAGAGAGGAAGGGAGTGAAAGACAATTGGGAGAGAGAGGAAGGGAGGGAGGGAGAATTGGGAGAGAGGAAGGGAGGGAGGGAGAATTGGGAGAGAGAGAAAGGGAGTGAAAGACAATTGGGAGAGAGAGGAAGGGAGTGAAAGACAATTGGGAGAGAGAGAGAGAAAGGGGATATGGGAGAGAGTGAGGAGGAGAAAGGATGAAGGAGGGAGGAAGAATGGAAGATAAAATAAAGAAGGGATGACGTGGAGGTAGATTGGGATTGAGGAAATAAGAAGGAAAAAGGATGGAGAGAGATAGGGGTGGATAACGAAACATGATAACGAAATAGCAAGGAGGAAGAGAGGAAAATAAGGAGGAGAATGCATAGGAGAGAAGAAGGAGAGGGAAAAGGTAGGTAGAAGGCGAAGGGCAGGAGAGAAAGGGGAATTGATGAACCAGAGGAGGAGGGAATGGAGGAAGCAGAAGCAGGGGAGAGAGAGGGGAAAGGGAAAGACAGAGGACGAGAGAAAGAGTAGAGAGAGGAGATTGGAGGAAAGCAGACCAAGAGAGAGAGAAAGGGAAGAGAGGAGAATGGAGGAAGAAGAGAAGAAGAGAAAAAGGGACAGGGTCAGAAAAAGGGGGAAAGAGAGAGAGAGAGGGGTGGGGGGGGGCGCATAGGACGAGGAAAAAGGGGGGAAAGAGAGAGGGGAGAGGGAAGAGAGGAGAATGTAGGAAGAGAAGAAGAGAAAAAGGGATAGGGTCAGAAAAAGGGGAAAGAAAGAGAGAGAGGGGTGGGTGGGGGGGGCGCATAGGACGAGAAAAAAGGGGGGAAAGAGAGAGGGGGAGAGAGAAATCCCAGGTCAACATGTCAGCTTTGTTTATCTTTTGAGCTTTTGTAGTGGCGGCAGTGTCGGGACAGCCTCGCCCGGACAGCCGGTTTTATTTTTATGTTTTTATTCATTTGTGTGCTTGAACTTTTTTTTTTTTTTTAGGGGGGAGGGGGGTATTCTGTGAGATGCAGATATCTCTCTGTCTCAGTCTATGCCTCTTTCTATCTCTCTCTCTCTCTCTCTCTCTCTCTCTCTCTCTCTCTCTCTCTCTCTCTCTCTCTCTCTCTCTCTTCTCTCTCTCTCTCTGTCTCTCTCTGTAA
>BOPN01000373.1:462297-464797 GCA_017312705.2 Penaeus japonicus
CTATACTCCTCCTTCTTCTTCTTATTATTATTATTATTATTATTATTCCTCTTCTTCTCCTCCTCCTCTTCCATCTTGCTCCCCTCGCTTTCCATCCCCATCTCCCTCTTGATTCTGCATCAAGTGATATCCCTCTTACACTCTGTATCTCTCACCTTTCCTCTTCTTCTCTCTCCTTCCCAACCCCTCTCCACTCCCCTCTCCTCCTGTCCCTCACCTCACCTCCCCTCTCTTCCTCTCCTCTCCCCTCCCCTCCCCTTCCCCTCTCCTCCCTTCCCCTCTCCTCCCTTCCCCTCTCCTCCCTTCCCCTCTCCTCCTTTCTCTCACCTCCCCTCTCTTCCTCTCCTCTCCCCTCCCCTCACCTTCCCTCCCCCTCAACACGCCTCGCTGGAGGAAGAAGATGCTGACATTCTGATATTCATTCGAGGAAGCACGAGGAAAGAGGGCGGGAACGGGAGAGAGAGAGAGAGAGAGAGAGAGAGAGAGAGAGAGAGAGAGAGAGAGAGAGAGAGAGTGAAGGGTGAATGAAGGAAAAATAAAGAAGAGAGTCAGACAGACAGATAGATAGACAAATAAATGAATAAAGAGAGGAGAGTATGAGAAACAGACAGACAGAGAGAAAAAGCGAGCCAGAGAGGTCGCAACAGAGTGGGCGTGGATGCGCGCGGGCGTGAATCGGCGCGACTCCTTGAGCGGTGGCGGGCGTCAGCTGCGACCCGTTGCTCACGAGAGACGCGGGCGTGAAACGGGGAATATTGCGCTGGAGAGACCCTGTGTATTCCTCGCTCCTCTCCCGCCGGGTTGGGTGAGGAGGCGAGGGAAGAGGAGTGGGGGGGCAGGTAGACTTACGCTTGGGTGCGTAAAAAGATGCACATGTATCATATATGCGCAAACGCACACGCTCTCCCTCTCTCTCTCTTTCTTTCTCACTTTCTCTCTCTCTTTCTTTCTTTCTTTCTTTCTTCCTTCCTTTCTTTCTCTCTCTTTCTCTCTCTCTTTCTCTCTCTCTTTCTCTCTCTCTCTCTCTCTCTCTTTCTCTCTCTCTCTCTCTCTCTCTCTCTCTCTCTCTCTCTCTCTCTCTCTCTCTCTCTCTCTCTCTCTCTCTCTCTCTCTCTCTCTCTCTCTCTCTCTCTCTCTCTCTCTCTCTCTCTCTCTCTCTCTCTCTCTCTATAACCTACATATGTTTTAATGATAAATGTTTACCTCTTTTGTTTTATGTTATTAGAAGTAAAAATACATCATAATAGCACTCTGAAATATAAGAACATGAATATAACACAATTATGTAACAAAAGCACGACAAGACTTCCTCACAAACATCGCGCTTAAATTGCTGATAAATTGCAGATATGCACAAAGCTGAGTCAATGCAATTTCACAAGACACATATTTAATGATTCGAAAGGCAACTCACAGCCGCGTGACATTTCATTCCCAACGAGTTTTAAGGAGGCTAACCAAATGTATCATGTTTGTCATGTCATTTTAGTACTACTCCGAATGGTTGCGAGATGACGTCACATATCTCGCATGCTTTCGTTTTTTTTCTTTCTCTCTCTATATATCTTTCTATCTATCTATCTATCTTTCTTTCTTTCTATCTTTCTCTCTATCTATATATCTTTCTCTCTATCTATATATCTTTCTCTCTATCTATATCTCTTTATCTCTTTCTCTCTCTCTCTATCTATCTATCTATCTATCTATCTATCTCTATCTATCTTTCTCTCTATCTTTCTATCTTTATCTCTCTCTCTATCTCTCTCTCTCTCTCTCTCTCTCTCTCTCTCTCTCTCTCTCTCTCTCTCTCTCTCTCTTTTCTTCCATCTTTTCTTCTCCTCCTCCTCCTCTTCCTCCGCCTTCTATCTATCTGTTCTGTCTGTTTTTTTTCTGTATCTTCAGACGTACATGTTAAGATAGATAGATAGATGTTGTTTATACGCTTGGAATAGTTTTGATTTTTTAATCGTTCATTGATTTATTGTATTTGTTTATCTGCTTCATTGTTATCCTGTATGTCTGTTCTGACTGAAGCTTTCTTTCTCTCCTCAGGTGAGTGTGAACTGAATAAGGGGACTCCTGTCTGCAGTGTCCGTAAGTCTCCGCAGAGCTGGTGGCTCTGAATAATTGCTCTATGAAGAGTCATTTTTTTCCCTCCTTTCTCTTCTTTCTGTTTCTGTCTCTGATTTTCTGTCTCTCTGTCTCTCTTTTTCTGTCCCTGTCTCTGCCCCCCTCCTCTCTCTCTCTCTCTCTCTCTCTCTCTCTCTCTCTCTCTCTCTCTCTCTCTCTCTCTCTCTCTCTCTCTCTCTCTCTCTCTCTCTCTCTCTCTCTCTCTCTCTCTCTCTCTCTCTCTCTCTCTCCTCCCCTCCCCTTGACGACTATCTCACGAGACGAGCGAAAGAGGATGCAGAATGGGATGCTGATTCTGTGCAGATGCGGATGCTGCTGACAGATGAGAGATGAGGAGGAGGGGCAGCAGCAGCAGCAGGATTTTGCAGGA
>BOPN01000373.1:467297-469797 GCA_017312705.2 Penaeus japonicus
CATCGATCCATAAGTTAAAATCTCTCGTTTAGGTTTCAATTAGAGCTTTTACCGCGGGTGGCTGTGCGTGTAGCCGGCTCTTGTGGGTGGAGGTTTTACAAGAGAATTCATCATTTTTAGACATCACGTTTATGCTTAATCGGCAATCCGACTGGTTTTTGCTCTCGGGTGATTTAATCGGGCATTCGATCCTGGCTTGCCTTTGGGGGATATTCGGCCTGAAAATGAATATGGAAAACTTGCACACTTGACTTGAGCTGGGAGGGGAGGGGTTGGGAGGGGGAGGGGGCTGGCCGAGATGGATGACAACCTTAACAAGATGGGAATTTTCTTTCGTATCTTTTTGTGTGTTGATTTTTTTTTTTTTTTCGTTTTGTGTTTTTCCCCAAGATTGTTGTTATGGAGAAACGTGTTTTGGGTTATCGTTGTTGTTGTTAGTTACATCGTTCGTCTCAGGAAATACCGTAGATGATTAATTAAGATTATTATAGTTACATCTACCATGACTTTGATTTAAATTTTTACTGTAGTAATGATGATGCTGAAATAAGGTATGGGTGTAAGCATGATATGGCACCTTTCTATTTACAGGCTTTGATTTTTCACTAATCCATGTTAAATTTTACAAAGTCGAAATAGGAAAATGTAGTCAACTATATTAAGAATGTACCTAATGGAGGAAAAGTCTATGTAATTTCATCGCCATATCACAAAATATACTGTGAAATATTATTTGTCAAGCATTTCTTTTTTTCTTGTTCTCTTTATCTCTCTCTCTCTCTCTCTCTCTCTCTCTCTCTCTCTCTCTCTCTCTCTCTCTCTCTCTCTCTCTCTCTCTCTCTCTCTCTCTCATCTCCTGCTCGGATTCTTGGTTGTGTTTTTGGTGCTCCTGTTGCTCGTTTTCTCTTTCTCTCTTTTTCTTCTTCGTTTTTTTGTTGTTTTCTGTTTCCCTACTCTCTTTCGATCACTCACTCGATTATGCAGTCAGTCAGATATATGGTCACTCTCTCACTCACTTAAAGTATACAGGCAGTCATATACTCACTCGTTTATACATGAAATCAGTCAGATACGACGTCAGTCAGTCAGTCAGTCAGTCAACCAATCAGTCCCGTAGAGGGAGACGGGAATCAGTCAGATACGAAGTCAGTCAGTCAGTCAGTCAACCAGTCAGTCACATAGAGGGAGACGGGAGTCAGTCAGATACGAAGTCAGTCAGCCAGTCAGTCAACCAGTCAGTCCCGTAGAGGGAGATGGGAGTCAGTCAGATACGAAGTCAGTCAGTCAGTCAGTCAGTCAACCAATCAGTCCCGTAGAGGGAGACGGGAATCAGTCAGATACGAAGTCAGTCAGTCAGTCAGTCACATAGAGGGAGACGGGAGTCAGTCAGATACGAAGTCAGTCAGCCAGTCAGTCAACCAGTCAGTCCCGTAGAGGGAGACGGGAGTCAGTCAGATACGAAGTCAGTCAGCCAGTCAACCAGTCAGTCAGTCAACCGTCAGTCCCGTAGAGGGAGATGGGAGTCAGTCAGATACGAAGTCAGTCAGTCAGTCAGTCAGTCAACCAGTCAGTCAGTCAACCGTCAGTCAGTCAGCCAGTCAACCAGTCAGTCCCGTAGAGGGAGACGGGAGTCAATCAGATACGAAGTCAGTCAGTCAGTCAGTCAGTCAGTCAGTCAGCCAGTCAACCAGTCAGTCCCGTAGAGGGAGACGGGAGTGAGGCGACGGGCCAGCCGGCGCGGCAGATGGGGGGCACCGATAGGCAGTGTACGTGAAGGGGCAGAACAAGACCTCTTAGTGACTACAGATGGAGGGACTCGTCTCTTACCCTCCCTCCCCTCTCCTCCCTCTCCTCTCCTCTCCTCTTTCTCCCTTCAATCTTCTCGCTTCCCACCCTTCCCTCGCTTCCTCTCTCCCTTCTTCCCTTATCTCCCTACCTCCCTCCTTCCTTTTCCACCTTTCCCTCCCTTCCTCCCTTCTTCTCCCCCTTCCCCCCTCCCTACCTTATCCCCCTTCTTCCCTCCCTTCCCTCCGTTCCCCTGGCTGTGCCCATGCCCTCAACCATGCCCCATATCCATCCGCCTTTACCCGTTTCCTCCTTCTTCTTCTCCTCCTCCTCCTCCTCCTCCTCCTCCTCCTCCTCCTCCTCCTCCTCCCTCCCCCTCCTCCTCCTCCTCCTCCTCCTCCTCCTCCTCCTCCTCCTCCTCCTTCCCCCTTACTCCTCGGGATTTGAGGATCTCACGTATGTGCCAGAAGAGGGGAAGGAGGAAGAGATGGATGAGAATAAGGGTGAGGGAACAGGAGGGATGTAGGGAGAGGGAGGGAGAGGTGGATGAGAGTCACGGAGAGGGATCAGGAGGGAGGGAGGGAGGGAGAGGTGGATGAGAGACACGGAGAGGGAGCAGTAGGGAGAGATGGATATATGGATGAGGTCGAGTAGAAGAGAGAGATAGATGGATGAGGACGAGAAGAAGAGAAGGGAGGGGGAGATGGATGAGAGT
>BOPN01000373.1:482297-487297 GCA_017312705.2 Penaeus japonicus
ATATATACACACATATATATATATATATACATACATATATATACATATACATAAACAAATACACATACACATGAATATACACACGTGCATGTGTATGTGTGTGTTAACTCGTGCGCGCCTGTTCGCCAGAGAGAGAAAGGGAATGAGAATAAGAATAAGAATGACAAAGAGAGAACTAGGGATAGACAGAGAGAGAGCTAGTTTATATCTGTGTCTATTCATGCACAAGCATGTGTGATAATCATTCATCTTGTCAACTGATCTGTCCTCTCACATCCGGAACACCCTTGTGAGATAATCGACTCCCGTTGGCTGACAATCACTGACACCGCTGACCTTTGTTGACCTTTGTTGACCGGCCAGAGGAGCCTATTGGCCATTTTGAGAATGGTAATCCCGGACTATGAAGGTGCCATAAAATGCATATTGCAAGTCGGCGACTGTGCAAAGCGAATTGGCCTAACTTCGTTCCCGGTGGGGCGGGCTGCGGTGAATGCTGTTAAGTTCTTAGGTAATAGCCCCCCTCCCCCCCCCTCCCTCCCTCCCCTCCCCCCGTGCAAGCTGTCTTTCTTTGTGTATTTTTGGTTTGTTTATTATCTTTGTCTCTCTTTCGATCTCTCTTTTTTCCCTCTCCCTTACTCCTTACTCCTTACTTCTCTCTATTTCTCATACTCTTCCTCCTCCTCCTTTTCCTTCTCCTTCTCTTCCTTCTCCATCTCCTCCTCCTCCTTCTTCTCTTCCTTCTCGTCCTCTTCCTCCTCCTTTTCCTTCTCCTCCTCCTCCTCCTCATCTCATCCTTCTCCGTTTCCTTTTCCTCCTCCTCCTCCTCATATTATGGCCCGTCTTACCTTTAACTGAAGGAGGGCCCAGTGTCTGTGGGCTTAAGCTGAAGTCGGGATAATAACGGGTTTATTTTTTATTGTTGTCGGTATTCTTTGCGGGTGTTTTATTGTCTCTCGCGCCTCGCCCTTCATTCCGTTCTCTTTGAGGTCTCTCTTTTGTCTCTGGCCTTCTAAATGCCTTTCTCTTGTTTTATCTTTTTCTCATCTCTTTCTCTTCGTTTAACTTCTCTTCTCTTCTCTTGTCTTTTCTCTTTTATCTTCTCTTTTCCTGATTTCTTCTGTTTTATCTTCTCTATATCTCTCTCTCCTCTGTTCTCTCGCTCTCTCTCCTCTATTCTTTTATATTCTCTCTCTCCTCTCTCCTCTCTCTCCCCTTCCTCTCCCTCCCTCTTCCTCTTCTCCTCTTCCTTCTCTGCGCCCACCGTGCAGCTACCTCGCATACCCTCCCCCCTTTTTTTCTCTCTGTGCCCGGGAACCAGACGCCAGATGTTGACCCTGCCCCCCTCACCTCTCTTACCCTCCCTACCCCGTGTCCGACCCTCCATACTCCATGCCCTCCCTCACCTCCATGCCCCGTGCCCTTCCCACCCCTCCCTTATTCCCCCCTCCCCTCCCCTGCCTTCACTCCCCTCCCCTTCCTCTATCCCCACTCCTTCATCTATCCCTCCCCTCTTTCTCTCTCCTCCCCTCCCCTACCCCTCTCTCCTCTCCTCTCCTCTCCTCCCTCACTCCCCTCCCTCCCTCCCCTCCCCTCTCCTCTCCTCTCCTCTCCTCTCCTCCCTCACTTCCCTCCTCTCCCCTCCCCTCCCTCACTCCCCTCCCTCCCTCCTTGCAACGACCAGCTTCCCCGAGAGCGGAGTTAGCGGGCGTGGAGTGGAGACCCCAAATGTAACCCTGATGTATGACTGATCTCGAGACAAGCATCGTCATCAGCATCTCTATGAAGGCGGTGTGCTAGATGGATTAGGTGTGCTCTTGGGGAGAGAGAGGGAGAGGGAGGGGGGTAGGGGGAGGGGAGAGAGGGAGGGAGAGAGGAAGGGATGGAGAAGAGAGAGGGAAGAGAGAGAGAGAGAGGGAGGGGGAGTGGGAGGGAGGGAGAGGAGAGAAGGAGAGGGAGGAAGGGAGGGGTAGAAGGAGAGGGGAGGGAGGGGGGAGAGAAGGAGGGAGGGAGGGAAGGAGAGGAGAGGGAGGGAGGGGGGAGAGAGGGTGAGAGGGAGGGAAGGGGGGGAGAGGATGAGAGAGGGAGAGAGCGACAGACAAACAGACAGATAGAGCGAGACGGAGACAGAGAGATAAAAAGAAAGAGAAAGAGGGATGGAGAGAAAAAGAGAAAGAGAGAGTGTGGACTAATGGACAGATCATCCTTTTTATTTCTTCTTTTTATTGCTTTTTTTCTTTGTTGAAAGGATGAACGGATTTTCGACATTTATGCTACAATCGCTATGCAGCCAGCCCCCCCCTCCCCCTTCTCCTTTTTGTCCCCTGGGCGCGTTATTCTCTCTCGTTATTTTACGGTTTATTTGTAGAGGATTGGCTTAAACTACGTCTCTCGCTCTCTCTCTCTCTCTCTCTCTCTCTCTCTCTCTCTCTCTCTCTCTCTCTCCCTCTCTCTCTCCCTCTCTCTCTCCCTCTCTCCCCTCCCCTTCCCTCCCCATCCTCCCCTCTCTCCCTCCCTCCCTCCCTCCCTCCCTCCCTCCCTCCCTCCCTTCCCTCTCTCCCATTTTTTTATCTCGTTTTTTTTTCTCTCGTTTTAATCCCCATATTCTGGGAACGTGTTTACGGAGCGTGTGTATCTTGTCCATCTACGTTTATTTACGGAAAGAGAACAGAGGTGAGGTGACGATAAAGGGGGTGATGGGGGGGGGGGGTGATTAAGGTCGTGGGGGGTTGAGGGGAGAGAGGGAGAGGGGAGAGAGAGGGTTGAGGGAGAGGGAGATAGGGTTGAGGGAAGGATGAGGGGAGAGGGGGAAGGGATGTAGAGATAGAGGATACCAAAATGGGGAAGGAGTGAAGGGAGAGAAGGGGGGATGCCTGAAGGGGGAAAAGTGGGGGGGGGGGATTTAGACGGTTCCCTTGTAGGGGGAGAGGGGAGGAAGGGGGAGAGAAGGATAGGAAACTGGCTTGGTTGTGAGGATTAATTCGGGAATCATAATAAGCAAGCTGGGCGTAGCTAGGAGAAGGGGGGAGGGGGGTGGGGAAGGGAAGGGGTAGGAGTATGAGTAGGGGTAAGGGTAGGGGAGAGAAAGGAGAGGGAGGCAGGGGGTGGGGGGGTCAGAGGGCATGTAGGCAGACGTGATGAATAAGCTCGTGTGTATGTGTGTGTGTGTGTGTGTGTGTGTGTGTGTGTGTGTGTGTGTGTGTGTGTGTGTATGTGTGTGTGCGCGTGCGAGTGTGCGAGCGCGCGCGCGCCCGTCCGTGTCAATGTCTGCGTGTGTATGCTTGTGTGTGTATACATGTGAATGTGTCTGTATGTGCATTTGTATGTTTATATGTAGACTCACGTGTGTGTGTATGTGTGCTTATGTACGTATGTATGTACGCCTGTATGTGCGGGGCAACGAGATGAACCCTTTTCCTGTTTTCTCTCGAGTGGTCGTGCTATCGAAGAGCAGAATCGGCTCTGCGCGGGGACCTTTTTTTGTTTTTTTTGTTTTGTTTCTGGGCACGTTGGGCATGCGGGGAAGGGAGTGAGGGGGGGTGGGGTGGGTATGTAGGGGTTTGGAGGGTGAGGGAGGGGAGTGAGGGGTAGGTATGTAGGGGTATGGAGTGGGCACGAGTAGTGGGGGGTGAGGGAGGGGAGGGGCAGGAGGGGGAGTGAGGGGTGGGTATGTAGGGGTATGGAGTGGGCACGGGTAGTGGAAGGTGAGGTTGAGGGGTTGAAGGGTACGCCATCGCTTCTTGTGTTACGAAGAGGGGGGGAGGAGGGGGGGTGAAACGAGGGGGGAGAGAGGGGGGGTAAAGCTTGGGAGAAGGGGATAGACGGAGTCCCAGGGAGGGTAGGAGGAAGAGAAAAAGGTGGGGAAGAGGAGGAGAAGGAGGAGGAGGAGGAGGGGTAGTGCTGGTGGTGGGAGGAGTGGGGGTAGAAACCGTAATCAATATCCCAATCATTGTTTGAATGGATTGGGGTGTGGGTTCAGTTTTGTCAGGTTGCGGCGCCGTTTGTTTCTTTGTTGTTTCGCTGGGGCGGTCGGCGGGCTCTCGTGTGTGTGTGTGTGTGCGTGTGTGTGTGTGTGTGTGTGTGTGTGCGAGTCCGCGGCGAGTGGACTGCGTCAAGCGAAGTGTTTATAAGCGGCGCGTCGCGTTGTCGCCTTGTGCGGGGTGGAGGGGGGTTGGGGGGTGGAGGAGGAGGAGGAGGTGACCGTTGCACGTAAATAGATTTATATATAAATACGCGAGCGAGTCCATACGCACATACATGAACACGTACAAAACACTTATACACACACACGCGCACATACACACGTTCACGCACACACACACACACACACACACACACACACACACACACACACACACACACACACACACACACACACACACACACACACACACGCACACGCACACGCACCCCCCCCCACACACACACACATATTTGCGGTCCTTTAACTGGTGCTAACACAGAGGGGGAAGGGGGGGAAGTGGGGGGAGAGGACATCGTAACAGAGGGACAGTAAGCGGAAACAGGAAGAGGGGGATGGAAAAGAGAGGGAAAAAAAAGATTCAGAAGATAAAGAAGAAGAAGAGGAAGAAGAAGAAGAAAAGGAAAAGGAAAAGACGAAGGAAGTATGAAGAAAAGGGCGGAAACAAAGAAGAATCAAGGAGACTCGAGCCAGGACTAGAAAAGGGAAGAAAGTATGGCCAGGTTGAAGCGAAATGAATAGGGCGAAGGGGGAAGAGAGAGAGAGAGAGAGAGAGAGATGCGATGGCGTTCTGTTGTGTTGTCTTTCTCTTCGTGAATTTCTCCTCCCTTCGCTGGCCTGCTTTCCTTCCCTCCTTCCTCTCGTATCTCTTTATCTATCTATCTATCTACCTATCTCTCTATCTATCTATATCTCCCTCTCTCTCTCTCTCTCTCTCTCTCTCTCTCTCTCTCTCTCTCTCTCTCTCTCTCTCTCTCTCTCTCTACTTCTCTCTTTCTCTCTCTTTTCTCTAGCTCTT
>BOPN01000373.1:494797-512297 GCA_017312705.2 Penaeus japonicus
GCCCTTGATCCCTCAGCCCTAATCAGCGACATGCATGGAAAGAAATGTTCAGACCACCCACAGTATAGTCCGTGTTTTTTTTTTCTTCTTCTTCTTCTTTTTCTTTTCTTTTCTTCTTCTTTTTGACTTCTACTTCGCCCTATCATCATCTTGTAATTCATCGTTTCTACCCTCTTCTCTTCTTATCTTCTTTGCTCATTCGTTCCCATTCATCTGCGGTCTCTTCTCTCCCTCCCCCCCTCCCCACTCTCCCCTCTCCCTTTTCTTTACACACCTCCTTCCCTTTCCCACTCCCTTCCCTCTCCTCCCCTTCCCACCCTCTTCCCTCTCCTACCTTTCTCACCCTTTCCCACCCAACCCCATCCACAAATCTCCCCCTCCCTCTTTCTTTTCAAAATTGTCCATCTCCCTCACCCTTTTTAATTACGCCCACACCCTCCCTCCCTCCCTCCGTCTCCTTCTCTCTCTCTCTCCCTCTCTCTCTCTCTCCCTCCCTCCCTCCATCCCCCCCTCTCTCTCTCTCTCTCTCTCTCTCTCTCTCTCTCTCTCTCTCTCTCTCTCTCTCTCTCTCTCTCTCTCTCTCTCTCTATTTATCTATCTCTCTCCCTCCCTCCCTCCATCCACCCCTCTCCCTCCCTCTCTCCCTCTCCCCCTCCATCCATCCCTCTCTATCTCCCTCTCACTCTCTCTCTCTCTTTCCCGTAAATATCCTCAGGTGTCTGATCTGACGAGTCCATCCTCCTTTCTCCTCCCCCTCGACCATATGGCCCAAATTTGTGATTTAAGAACCATTTACATTAGCCGGGAGCCTCGGCGTACCCTGGACATGCAGGGCGAGGGTCGGGATGTCAGATGTCGACGGAGTGGGGGAGGGGTGGATAGGGGGTATGGGAGGGGGGAGGGGTAGGGGTAGGGGATAGGTAGCGAGCCTTACTATCACGTACTACCCTTATCATGTCCTGCTTCAGGACGCGTACTCTTATATACATGCATACGCAGGCACAGATACAAATGCACACGGTCGCTCGCGCACACACACACGCGCGCACACACGCACACGCACACACACACACGCACACACACACACGCACACACACACACACACACACACACACACACACACACACACACACACACACACACACACACACACACACACACACACACACACACACACACACACACACACTGTCTCTCTCTCCCTCCCTCCCATCTACCGTTATTCCCCCGCTCTCTTTATCTATCTATCTCCCTCTCTCTCTCTCTCTCTCTCTCTCTCTCTCTCTCTCTCTCTCTCTCTCTCTCTCTCTCTCTCTCTCTCTCTCTCTATATATATATATATATATATATATATATATATATATATATATATATATATATATATATATATATATATCCCTCTCTATTTATCTATCTATCTATCTACCTCCCTCCCTCCCTCCCTCCCTCTCTATCTCTCCCTCCCTCTCTCTCTACCTTCCTCCCTCTCTATCTCTCCATCTTACTTTCCCTCTCACCCGAGTCGAGAATGCAAGGGCGTATGCAAGCGCATGAGTCCGTACGTGCAGATGAATGAACGTGCAATGTTGCAAGGCGCTGGAGTGTGTTTATTCGAAACGGCGCGTCGGTTGGGGGGAGGGGAGGGGGGGTATGTGGCAGGGGTCCGATAGGAGGTGTCCCAGATATGTCATAAGGGGGTAGGGGAGGGGAGGGAGAGAGGGGTTAAGGTGGGAGGGGAAGGAAAGGAAAGTGAGAGGGAAAGGGAAGGGAGAGAGAGGGAAAGAGAAAGGTGAGAGGAGGGAAGGGAAGAGGGGAGGGAGGGGAGGAGGAGAAAGGTGGGGGAGAGGGGAGGGGAGGGGAGGGGAGGGAGAAAGGTGAGAGGAGAGATGAAGGGAGGGAAGGGGAGGGGAAAGGTGAGAGGAGAGGGGAGTGGAGGGTAAGGAAAGAAAGGGAGGATGGGGGAGAGGGGAGGGGAGGGGAGGGGAAAGGTGAGAGGAGAGGGGAGTAGAGGGTAAGGAAAGAAAGGGAGGATGGGGGAAGGGGAGGGGAGGGACGTAGAGACTGCTAAGAGACCGCCGTTCCTCTCTCGCTGATTGTATAAGTGAGGGCGATTAAGCGATGCAGAAGGAGGGGTGGGGGTGGGGGTGGGGGTGGGGGTGGAGGGGTTGAGATTGGGGGTATAGGGAAAGTAGGGGTGGGATAGTAGGGAGGGGGGAGGGATGGATGTCATCAAATGGATGGATGGATAGAGAGATAGGGGTGGGGTGGTGGGAGAGGGAAGGGGGAGGAAGGGGTGGCAGGGAGAAAAGTGGGAGGGGAAGGAGGACGGAGAGGTAGGAGTTAGGTGGTAGGGGAGGGGGAGTGGGGGTGGGGGTGTCATGAGTGGTCGGTCAGGAGTGCCTTGTTTCGTCGAGGTCGGGACGTGACGGCGGGACAGCAGCGGCGGCAGTGACTGACGGGCGCCCGGCGCACTTGCATGACCTTCTGCATGTCTGTGTTTGTGGCTCGTTCTTCTGACACAAACATGTTCCCTATCTCTCTCTCTTCTCTTCTCTCTCTCTTCTTTCTCTTCTCTCTCTTTCTCTCTCTTCTCTATTTCTCTCTCTTTTCTCTCTCCTTCTCTCTCTCTCCTTCTCTCTCTCTCTCCTTCTCTCTCTCCCTCTCCCTCTCCCTCTCCCCTCTCTCTCCTCCCCTCTCTATTTTTCTCTCTATTCTCTTTATTCTCCCCTATCCCCATCCTCTTCCAAACCCCATCCCTTCCCTTTTCCCCTATCAACCCCTCCCTCCCATTACCCTTCCCCCAACCCCTCCCCATCACCCAACCCCTTCCTCCTACCCTAACCCCCTACCCCTTCCCCTTCCCCCTCCCCCTACCCCATCCCCCTCCCCCTACCCTAACCCCAACCCCTTTTCTCCCCCTCCCCCCCTCCCCTTCTCCCTCCCGTTTCCCCATCCTCTCCCCCTTCGCCACCCAATAACCCGTAAAATAGAGGTGATGACAGCTTAGCAAGGGTCGCCGGACGCTTGACAAATGTAAAAGTAGCACGGAAGTGTGTTTTTGTGCTTGCGACGTCGCGTGCGCCCCCGTGTCAATATAGCTCCCTCTGCCCACTGTCTCCTCATCCTTCTCTCTCTTCTTTCTTTCTTTCTTTCTTTCTTCTCTTTTTTTCTTCTTTTTCTTTTTTTCTTCTCTTTCTTTTTTTCTTTTTTTCTTTCTTCTTTTCTTTTCTTTCTTTCTTTCTTCTCTCTTCTTTCTTCTTTCTTCCTCCACCCCATTCCTCTTCTCTCCTTCTCCCTCTCTCCTCTCCCCTGTCTCCTTCCCCTCTTCCCTCTCTCCTTCCCCTCTTCCCTCTCTCCTTCCCCTCATCCCTCTTCCCTCTTTCCTCCCGACACCCAAGAATGCTTTCTTATGTGTGTGTGCGCTTGTTGTGTACCGCCTCTATTGTCTTTGGGC
Source organism: Penaeus japonicus (assembly GCA_017312705.2). NCBI lineage: Eukaryota > Metazoa > Arthropoda > Malacostraca > Decapoda > Penaeidae > Penaeus > Penaeus japonicus. The sequence continues at coordinate 498,252 of BOPN01000373.1, forward strand.
GTCTTTGATGGGGAAGGAAAGTGGCTTTGTATGGTTTGTTTGTAGGGGGGAGGGGGACGTGAGAGGGGAGGTGTGTGTGGGGGGGCTGTGTTGCTATGTGGGGATGCAGAGAGTTTGGAGTGGTGTTTATGTGTGTGTGTGTGGGTGGGTGGGTGGGTGGGTGGGTGTGGTGTGTCTGTTGGGGGGTGTATTTTGGGTGTGGATGGGGGTGTATAGGGTGTGGGTGTTTAGGGTGTGTGGTGGGGGGAAGGGGGGGCTGCAGGTAGGCATGGGGACGAACAGGAAATTGGATCATCTGTTTCTGGTCGGCGAAGCGAGACAAGGAAGAGGACGCGCACGCACTCTGACAAGCGCATACCTACACACACACACGTACAGGACAAGCACACACATAAGTGGATACTTATGCCCTCACTCTCATTCAATTAGTCACTTATTCACTTATTAATTTATTATTTTAGTTACTCACTCACTCAAGTTCTGTCTCTCTCTCTATCATACACTCTCTCTCTCTCTCTCTCACTATCCCTCTCCCTCTCTCTCTCTCCCTCCCTCCCTCTCTCCCTTCCTCACACACATACACACACACACACGCATTTAGGTCAAGGTGAGAGCCAGAGTGCGGAGTCACCTGTATGGGCGGATGACAAGAACTATGATTCCCCTTCTATTGTGTGTGTCTTTTTTTATCGTCTTTTTTCTCCTTTGTTCTCCTTTTTGTACCCTTTGTGCCAGTCCGAATTTCCCTTTCGCTTCCCACGCTCCTGTCTTTAGCGTTTTCTGTGTTTATGTCATGTTTTCGTAGTGTTTTTGGTTAGTGTTGTTGTTGTCATCCCATTGTCTTGTACTTGGACACGTGTTATGTAACTGTATTGCTATTTGTTCTCTCTCTCTCTCTTTACCATCAGTCTCTATCTTTCTATGTATTTATCTCTCTATATGTATTCTTATTTTCCATTTATTTATCCGTCTCTCTCTCTCTCTCTCTCTCTCTCTCTCTCTCTCTCTCTCTCTCTCTCTCTCTCTCTACCTCCCTCCCTCCATTCCCTCCTACTTTCCTTCCTTCTCCCTTTCCCTCACCTTCTCTTTCAATCTCCCTTTTCCTAATCCTCCCTTTATCTCCCTACCTCCTCCTCCATCTCATTCCTCCCTTCCCCTCCCTCCTCCTCCTCCTACTTACTCGTCCCTCTCTCTTCATCTCCACCCTCCCTTCCCCTCCTTCCTCCCTCTCTTCCTCCTCCTACTCACCATCATCATCATCATCATTATCTTACTCCTTCTCATCCTCCACCTCCTCCTCCTCCTCCTCCTCCTCCTCCTCCTCCTCCTCAGCCTATCCTACCTCCCACCTCACTCCCCTCTCCTACCCCACTTCCCCCTCCCACTCTCACTCTTCTTCTTCTTCTCCCACCCCCTCTCCCTCTCCCACTCCTACTCCCCTCTCCCACCCCCTTCCCCCTCTCCCTCTCACTCTTCTTCTCCTTCCCCCACTCCCTCTCCCTCTCCCTCTCCCTCTCAGTGTGTTTGTTCTCATATAAGATTATTAACACGCGCGTTATGTCCAGCGTTGCGTATCATTTGCTTTGTCTGCCTGCGAGAGAGAGAGAAAGCAGGCTGGGTGAGGCTGCTGTAAGAATGATAATGCTTAAGGTTATTGCTGCTGAATTAATAACAGTGTGTCTGTTTTTTGGGGGGTAGGGGTGGGGATGGGGCTGCTGTTGGGTAGGGGATTTTTTTGGCGTGAGAGAGAGAGAGAGAGAGAGAGAGAGAGAGAGAGTGTGTGTGTGTGTGTGTGTGTGTCGTTTGTCTTGTTTGTATGCTGTAGTTCTTGTATGTACGACCTCCCTCTTTTTTCTCTTTTTTCTTTTTTTTTCCTTCGCTTTGTATAATTGTTTGTCTCCTTTTTTCTCTTTTCGTTTTCTCTCTCCCTTTCTCTTTTTTTTTCTCTCTCTATCTATTTATCTATCTCTCCCCTCTTTTCTTCCCCTTCTTCCCTTCCCCCTCCCCATTCTTCCCCCATCACCCTGCCCAATCCCCCTTGTTTCCCCTTGCCAACCTCCACCCATCCCTCTCTCCCTCCTCCACCCTTCCCCCTCCCCATCCCCATCCCCACCCCCCATCCCTCATCCCTCTCTCTTTCACACTCATTCACCCACTCGTTTATTTTCCCTCTCACTCTCACTCGTTTATTTTAACTCTCACTCTCACTCGTTTATTTCCCCCCTCACTCTCACGCGTTTATTTTGCCTCTCCCTCTCATTCGTTTATTTTTCCTCTCACTCGCTCATTTATTTTCCCTCTCACTCTCATTCGTTTATTTTTCCTCTAACTCTCACTCTCACTCGTTTATTTTCCCTCTCACTCTCACTCGTTTATTTTCCCTCTCACTCTCATTCGTTTATTTTCCCTCTCACTCTCACTCGTTTATTTTCCCTCTCACTCTCACTCGTTTATTTTCCCTCTCACTCTCACTCGTTTATTTTCCCTCTCACTCTCACTCGTTTATTTTCCCTCTCGTTTATTTTCCTTCTCACTCTCATTCTCATTCGTTTATTTTCCCTCTCACTCTCACTCGTTTATTTTTTATCTCACTCTCACTCGCATTCTCATTCGTTTATTTTCCCTCTCACTCGTTTATTTTCCCTCACTCGTTTATTTTCCCTCTCACTCTCACTCTCACTCACACTTTCTGCTTCTTACTTTCTCTCGCGGACAGACAGATTCCAAGTTCGCTCCAGCTTTCTTTTGTTTCTGACTACCGTATTTGTTGCATTGTTGCAGTGCCGGTCGGGGTATGGGGGTAGGGGGGTGGGGGTGGGGGGGATGTAGTTGTTTGTGTATTGATTGATTTGTTTAGTGTGTCTGTGTCTATGTCTGTGTGTCTGTGTGCGTGCGTATTTGTGTACTTGTTTGTATAATAATATGTATGTATGAATGGTTGTATGTACGTATGCACGTAGATATGTATGTATATATGTACGAGTATTTGTGTGTATGTATCTATATATATATCGTGCATATGTGTGGCGTATGTATATGTATTTATGCAAGTAAGTAGGTATGCTTGTATCTGTCTGTCTGTCTGTCTGTCTATGCCTCCGTCTGTGCTTGCTCGCGAGATGCCTAGTTCAGTATTCATGATTATTCAAATTTAAATCGAATTCGCTACAAAGCTCTGCAAAAGAAAAACATTTTGGGGAAAATGTTAGACGTGAAGGAGGGGGGAGAGGGAGGGAGCAGGCCGGTCATTTGATTACGATTTCCTTTATCATAATTACCCGTCATCGTAATGCATGCTGGCAACAGGCGACTGCGCGCGTAATGGGTATCACACTTTCTCTATAATGTCAATAAGTAATGAGTAATATTCATCTAAATGATAAAAATTACTAAATGATATACATGAGCAACAGCAGTCGTCCGAGTATTTCAAAGCGCCCTCTCCCATCAAGAAAAAAAATACACCAAAATACCTCACACTTCAACAACAGTAACTCTCTCGCAGTGCCTCTGAAGGGCTGAGTCCGTTGGGATATACAGGGAGATCAGAACGGCAGTCTGATAGGCGGGACTGGGAGGAGGAAGAGCACACACACACATATACACACACAGACACACAAGCACTCAAGCAATTAGCCAGCCAGAGAGACAGAGAGAAAGAAATGCTTAAAAAAAGAATAAATCATTAGCTAAACCAAAAGATAGAGAATGAGAGAAAGAAAAAAGAAGGAATGGAAAAAAAAAGAGAGGAAATCCAAGGGGCTTAAAATGTAAGAGAATGAGAAGAAAGAAAACTAAAAAGAAAGAAAGAAAAAGAAAAAAACAAAAGTTAACATCCGCGGAATTAAGGAAAAGGGAAAAATGTACTTCCAGGGAAAAAAGCAACAGAAAAAGGATGATTTCCCTGGAAAAGAAAGAAAGGGGGGGGGGGGAATGGGGAAAGAGCGGGGAGAGGGGGGGGGAAGGGGAGGGGAATCACGTCCACGGCCATTTGTTCATTATTTCCCGTGTAAGTACAAAGGGGAAGTACTAACGCCAGTCCTTTCCGAAAAGCAGTATATATTTGCATACGCTTTCGCTACGCATACGTCCGTGGGATGGGTTGAGGGTGGGGTGGGGGTGGGTTGTGGGGGGGTGGTATACTGGTCGAGACTGACCTTCCGAGGCGGAAAATGAGACCTTGTTTCCCTTGTTTTTGAAGTCTTTTTTTTATTGTGTACTTTTTTTTCTTGTTTTCGGTCATTTTTGGAAAGTTTTTCTCGATTTTTTTGTTATTTTTTAAAAGTGAGGTTTTACTTCTTTTTTGCTTTTATTTTCTTATCTGTTTTCCTCCCTCACTCTTTCTTTCTTTCTTTCTTTCTCACTCTCTTTCTTTCTCACTCTCTCTCTCTATCTATCTATCTATCTATCTATCTATCTCTCTATCTCTTTCTCTCTCTTTCGCTTTCTCTGTTTCTGTTTAACTCATATTTTTTTTACCTTGTTTCCTTATGTTCATTTACTGAGATGAATGGAGGAGGAGGAGGAGGAGGAGGAGGAGGAGGAGGGTTGAGGTGGATGGATATGATGGTAGACGTGGAGGAGGTGGAGGTGGATAATGAGGAGAAGGAGAGAGCGGAGTAGGAGAAGAATTAGAAGAAGGAAAAGAACGATAGAAAAAGAAGACGATCAGGGAGATATATTACACAATTAATCATTCTCATTTCTCATCCCTTTGTTTACTCTTTTAAGAAGAGTATCCCATTTAATTATCCTTTCTCTTTACCTCATTCGTATTATCTTTATTTGTTCTAATTCGCCGTCTTTCCCTCTTGTCTCACAGGTACGTTGGTTGGCGTCTTGGATACACTTTGGCGCGCGCTTCCGGTGGTGTTCTGCGGTCAGTGGTTCAGGCGGAGGAATACATGTGTACGCTCTGATTTTGTTTTTGTTTTTCTGTTGGTTTTTCTGTTTTTTTTCTATTTATTTTCGTTTGGTTTCTGTTTTTATGTGATTGTTTTATTTTTTCATGTGTCCTGATTGAATTTATTTATTTATTTATTTATTTATTTAATTTTTAGGGCATATAGAAGTAGGAGATGTTACAGAAATTTTAGAATTTAGTGCTTTTTATAATTTTGTTTTTTGTTACTTATTAGGCAGAAAATAAAGTATAATTTTTCTTCTTCCTTTTGTTTCTTTTTCTTTTTCTTTTTTTCTTATTTTACTTCTTACGGAGATCGCGTGTTTTCTGTTACTCAATTTTCTTCATATTTTCATCTATTAATGATATTTAAAAATATTCTTCCTCTTTTTTAACGTTTTTTTTTGTAACCTTGGGCGCCGCCGTTGCCTCGCCAGGGCGCCTTACCTGGGTCTGTTCAGGGAGGGGGGGAGGGGAGGGGGAGCGATGGAGGGGGGTAAATGAGAGTAAGAGGGAGAGAGGAGAAAAAAATGGGCGAATAGGGGGGATGGGAAGGGTGGAGGGGGATTAGGGAGGGAGGAGGGGGTTGGGTGGAGGGAAGGGGATGGGGAGGGAGGAGGGGGTATGGTGGAAGGAAGGGGGTAGGGAGGAGGGAGAGGGATAGGGAGGGAGAAGGGGATGGGGAGGGAGGAGAGGGATAGGGAGGAAGGAGGGGGTAGGGTGAAAGGAAGGGGGTAGGGAGGAGGGATAGGGATAGGGAGGGAGGAGAGGGATGGGAAGGTTGGAGGGGGATGAGAAGGGAAGGATGGAGGAGGGGGAATAGGAGGTTAAGAAAGGGAGAATAGAGAGGGAAGAATAGGAAAAGGATGAGGATTAAAGGAGGGAGGGAAGGGGACAGGGAATGAGAGAAAGGAGAAGGAAGGGGAGAAAAGAGCATATGAGAGGAAGAGAGGGGAGAGGTAAGAGGAGGAACAGTAGAGGGAGAGAGAAGGGAGGGGAGAGGAGAGGGGAGAGGGTGAAGAGAGAGGGGAGAAGTAGGAGAAGGAAGAGAGAGGGAAGAGAAGGAAGAGAGAGGGAAGTAGTAGGAGAAGGAAGAGAGAGGGAAGTAGTAGCAGAAGGAAGAGAGATGGGAGGGGAGAGGAGGTAGGAGAGGAAGAGAGGGGGAGAGGGGGTAGGAGGAAGAGGGGGGGGAGAGAAGGGGAAGAAGTAGGAGAAGGAAGAAAGAGGGGAGAGGAGAGGAAGAGAGCGGGAGAGGGGAGAGAAGAGGAAGAAAGGGGGAGAGGGGGTAGGAGGAAGAGGAGGGGAGGGGAGGGGAGAGGAGGGGAAGCAAGTAGGCGACAGGGAAGAAATTTTCGTGAGCCTTCGAGGCGCGCGAGTCAGTCATCATTTGCATGTTAAGATAACACTCTCGCATCCCCCTTTCATCCTCCTCCCCCCCCCCTCCTCTTCCTGCTTCTCCTCCTCCTCCTCCCCCTCCCCCCTCCCCCCTCCTCTTCCTGCTTCTCCTCCTCCTCCTCCCCCTCCCCCCTTCTCTTCCTGCCTTCCTCCTCCCCCTCCTCCTCCTCCTGCTTCTCCTCCTCCTCCTCCTCCTCCTCCTCCTCCCTCCTCCTCGTCCTCCTCGTTCTCTTCCTCCACCTTCTGCCACTGTCGTATCTCATATCCCTTCTTTTTATCTCCACTTCACTCCTCCCTCCCCCCACCCCCCTTTCTCTATGCCCTTTCCTCTCTCTCTCTCTCTCATCCCTATGCCCTCTCTCCTTCTTCTCTTTCCCATCCTCTCTCCTCCCTTCTTCGTTCCTCCAACCCTTCTCATCCCTCGCTCTCTCCCTCTCCCTCTCCCTCTCTCTCCTCCCCCCTCCCTCTCCCTCCCTCCCCCCCCCTCCTCCCTCCCCCCTCCCCTCCCCCTCCTCCATCTCCCCCTCGCCCTCCTCCATCTCCCCCTCCCCCTCTTCTCTTTACTCATCCGTTCTCTCCCTTCCCTCGCCCTCCTCCCTCTCCTCTCCCCCTCCCCCTCCCCTTCCGCTCTTTACTCATCCGCTCTCACCCTTCCCTTCCCTCCCCCTTCCCCTTCCCCCCGACCCATCGTCTCCAGAGCTTCTGTACAGGCTGTGTTGCACATGTTGCCCGGCGCTGTTGCAGTTGTTGCAGCTGCAATCGGCACGGGAGAGCAAACCCGAGGCGCGTGACAGGTGAACTTGTCGCAGGATCAAGTAAGGTGGGGGGGAAGAGTCTGGGAGGGGAGGGAAGGGGGGGAGGGGAATAGGTGGGGATGGGATGAGGGTGGAGGGTAAGGATGGGGATGGGGGTGGTGGGGGAAGAGTGTGGCGGTCGGTGGGTGGAGGGTAAGGATGGGGGTGTGGGTGTGGGTGGTGGGTGTGGGTGGTGGGGGAAGAGTGTGAGAGGGATGGCGGGATAGGGATAGGGATAGGGGGAGTGGGGGAAGAGTCTAGGAGGGATGGTGGGATAGGGATAGGGATAGGGATAGGGATAGGGATAGGGATAGGGGGAGTAGGGTAGGAGGAAGTGGATGGTAAGTGAGTGAGGGGGAGAGCGGGTTAGGAATGGGGAGATGGGGGGGAAATGGTGGATGGTGATGGGGAGGGGAGGGGGGATGGTGATGGGGAGGGGATGGAGGGATGGGAAAAGGGGATGTTGCAGGGAGAGACTGCATCAGTAGAGGGGATTTGCAATCTAACCAAACGTGACGTCATTCGTTGAGATCGTCAGCTCCGAAGAATGTCGGGAGATCCGCACCCAATCGCCCGCGTCTCCGGTTGCTTCCTTTTTTCTTTTCTTTTTTTTTTGGCATCCTTCTTTATTTTCTTTATCTCCTATCTCCTTCTTCTTCTTCTTTTATTTTCCTTCTTGATCTTCCTCATCCTTTTCCCCTTCCTTCTTCTTGATCTTCCTTCTCCTCCTCCCTCTTCCCCTTCCTCCTCTTCCTTCCTCCTCCTTCCTCTTCTTCCTCCTCATTTTTTTCCTGATTTGCTCTACTCTATTAGAAGGAGAAGGAGAAAAAGAAGAAGGAAAAATATTATAGAGAACAAAGCAATCTAAACAAAACATATGAATGAAAAAAAAGTTTTACCAAATAACAGAAATGGATAGATAAGGAAGAAATCAGAACGGATACCCTAAGCTTTCGGAGTTCGTCTTGGAGGGGAGAGGAAAGGGAAGAGGGGAGAGGAAAGAGAGAGGAATGGGAGAGGAAAGAGAGAGGAATGGGAGAGGAAAGATAGAGGAATGGGAGAGGAAAGAGAGAGGAAAGGGAGAGGAATGGGAGAGGAAAGATAGAGGAATGGGAGAGGAAAGAGAGAGGAAAGGGAGAGGAATGGGAGAGGGAGAGAGGAGAGGAAAGGAAAGAGAGAGAGAGAGAGAGAGAGAGGGGAGACGGAGAGAGAAAGAGAAAGAGAAAGAGAAGAAGAAGAACAAGAAATATAACAAGAAAAAAGAGTGGAAAAGAGAGAGAAAAAAAAGACAGAGAACAAAAAGACAAATAAAGGAGTATCAATAGGAAAAATAAAGTAAACCGACCAACAAAATCAATTAACGCGGATGCAGCAGGAATGGAACAGAGGGAATTGGGGGTGGGGGACGGGGGGAATGGGAATGGGGGGGGGTGAGTGAGTGGAGACGGACGGACGTATCGACAGAATGAGTGACGGTAAGGAGGACGAGTGGTCTCTTCTACCTCTCTCCTCCCTCCTCCTCCTCCTCCTCCTCTTCTCCTACTCCTACTCCTGCTTCTTCTCCTACTCCTACTCCTACTCTTGTTTCTTCTCCTACTTCTGCTTCTACTTCTTCTCCTACTACTACTTCCCTTCTCCCTCCTCCTTCTTCTCCTCCTCCTCCTCCTCCTCCTCCTCCTCCTCCTCCTCCTCCTCCCTTTTCTCATATATATGTACATTCTCTCTCTCTGTTTCTCTTCCTCGTTTATTTATTAGCAAAAAGTAGAGTAGCTTTTGAAGAATTTGTATTTTTGTTTTCCTCTTTTTTATTTTTATTTTTCTTCTTGTTTTGCTTTGGCCTTTATATTGTTTTTGGTTTTGTTTTTTGTTCGCCTGGGTCATTTGGCGTTAGTTTTTGTCACTCGCTCTTTCTCTTTCTCTCTCTTTTTTCATATTTTTCTCTCTTTCTTTTTCTTTTTCTCTTTCTCTTTCTTTCTTTCTCTGTTACTTTGTCCCTCTCTCTCTCTCTCTCTCTCTCTCTCTCTCTCTCTCTCTCTTTCTTGCTATAGAAGGAGAAAGAGAGAGCCAATACAAACTAGCGTAAAATGAGTACACAAGTAAGCATACACATACAAGTGAGCATAATCATCCGCATGCTCTGAAAACTAATTATTTTCCAACGGCATTCTCAAGCGTAGAAGACGAATGGCTGGTAATTAAGCCGTATTTTTTCCCTCCATGTTGTTTCACCGCATGGCATGATAGGTTTTTCCTTATCCCCCCCCCATGTTGTTTGAGTTGATGATCATCTTGATTTAGGAGATTGAGTTAATGAGATTTAATTGCTCACGTGACCCTTTAGTGATATGAGGGGATTGTTGTGTGTGTTTTTGGATTCGATTTTGGTTGGTTTTTGGTTTGTTTGTGTTTGTTTGTTTGTGTGTGTGTGTGTTTGTGTGTGTGTGTGAATGTGAGTGTGTGTGCGTGCGTGTGTGTGTGTGTGTGTGTGTGTGTGTGTGTGTGTGTGTGTGTGTGTGTGTGTGTGTGTGTGTGTGTGTGTGTGTGTGTGTGTGTGTGTGTGTGTGTGTTTGCTTGTCCGGTCTTGCGTTGGATTTGGGTCTGGCGGGCTGTGATTCAGTTTAGATTTAGTGTAGGCCTATGTGAGTTTTGTAGACCAGTTTTTGTTAATTCACATTCGGTCTTTATTTTTTCTCTCTGTTTTTCTTTTTTACTATTTTTTTCTCTTTTTCTGTTTTTCCTCTTTTTTTTCTCTTTATCTCTTTTTCTCTTTCTTTTTTTTCTCTCTGTCTCCCTCCCTCCCTTTCTCTCTCTCTCTCTATCACCCTCCCTCCCTCCCTTTCTCTCTCTCACTCTCTCTCTATCTATCTATCCATATCTCTCTCCATCTCTCTCTTCCTCCTTCCACCCCCCTCCTCCCCTCTTTTCCTTCCCTCCCCTCCCTCCTTCCCTCTTTTCCTCCCCCCCCCCCTCTTTTCCTCCCTCCCTCCTTCTTTTCCTCCCTCCTTCCCTCCTTCCCTCTTTACCTCCCTCCTTCCCTCTTTTCCTCCCTCCTCCCCCTCCTTCCCTCCCTCCCCTCCTTGCCTTTGAACTTTATTTAGATTACAAATAGACGACGCTACGAGAGCATCTGTAAAGGGGAAGTAGTGTGAGCCGCGTCTACAGGTGTGGCGCAGGTGTGGTGTTGAACGTTCATTAGTGGTTACCGTGGGGGAAGATCGGGGGAGGGAGGGTGGGAGGGTGGGTGGGGGGTGGAGGAAAGGGGAGGGTGGGTGGGTGGATGGGAGGGATGGGAGGGAGGAGGATGAGTGGGGGGGGGAGGGGGAGTGGGTGAGGGGATGGAGGGTGGGTGGATGGGTGAGTGGGTGGGGAGGAGGGAAAGAGGAGGATTGGGGAGGGAGGGTGGGTGGGGGGATGGAGGAAAGGGGATGGGAGGGTGGGTGGATGGGTGAGTGGGGAGGGAAGGAGGAGGATGGGTGGGGGATTGGGGAGGAGGAAAGGGGATAGGAATGAGATGGAAAGAACGTGGGACGGGAGGAGAAGAGGAGAGCAGGAGGACTGTAAGAAGGAGTAAAGAGGGGAGAGCGGGATGGGGAAGGAAAGGTGGGAAAAGAAGGAAAAAGGAGAGAAGAGAAGGGGAAACTCGACACGGAGAAGGCAAAGTGGGGAGGGGATTGGGGGGAGAAGGGGGTGGTAAAAGATGGGAGTGCTGAAAAAAGGGGTATTGTGGAAAACAAATATGGTGGAGACTCGATTGTGGATAAGATAGGGTCGGTGGAATCGGTGGATTGTCGGTGGAGGAAGTGGATTAAGACCCTATGAAGGGGGATGTGGGGGAGGAGGGGGGGGATAGAAGGAGTTGACAAGATCCTGGATAGATTTTGGATTTATAGATTATGTAAGTTTGGGAATATTTATCATGTAGGTTTTGGAATGCAGATTAAATTGATTTTGGAATCCAGGTTAAATTGATTTTGGGTATGTGGATTGTGGAATTTATGTTGCAGAACTTTGAATACTGATCTTTGGAATAGTAGGCAAGATCACAGGCAGGTAGAAAAATAACTCCATTTACAGAAAAAAATAGAAAGAATCGAAGATAGAAAAAAACGAAAAGAAATGATAAGCGAAATTAAATTAATTGGCAATTTACCGACAACAGACACGAAAGAGGGAATAGGGAAAGAAGAAGTAATAAATGAATGAGTAAATAGATAGATAAAGGCGAAGAATCAAAGCGAACTATAAGAATCACCTCCCCCCTTTCTCTCACCCTCTCCCCTTCCCTCCTCGCCCTTTTCCTCCCCCCTTCCCCCCTCGCCCTCACTCTCTCTTCTTCCCCCTTCGCCCTCACCCTCTCCCCTTCCATCCTCGCCCTTTTCCTCTCCCCTTCCCCCATCGCCCTCACCTTCTCTCCTCCTTCCCCCCCCCTCGCCCTTTTCCTCTCCCCCTCTCTCCCCTTCCATCCTCTCCCCTTCTCCCCTCGCCCTTTTCCTCTCCCCTTCCCCCCCCCCCTCTCCCCTTCCATCCTCTCCCCTACACACACACACACCCTCTTCTTCCCTTGACGCGGAAAAGGGTTACGATGAGGAAATGAAGAGTAGAGGAGGAAGAGAGGAGGAAGACAGAGGTATAGGCCTGCTGTCGATAAGTGCGCGGAGAGATCAAAGAATCGCATAATGGGATGGGATTTTGGGCCTTAGGGACTTGCATGATGCGGACCATTGTTGCTCTCGGGTACTGGTGAATAGAGAAAGGGTCAAGAGAGTGGCCGATAATGGTGCGAAAGGCGGAGAGAGAGAGAGAGAGAGAGAGAGAGAGAGAGAGAGAGAGAGAGAGAGAGAGAGGAGGGGGGGAGAATAGAAGGGGAGATGGAGATAGAGAGAATGAAGAATAAAGGGGGACATGGAGATAGAGAAAAGAAAGAATGGAAGGGAAGACGGAGATAGAAAGAAGGAATCGGAAAATGAGAGATGATAGAGAGGGGGAATCGGGGAAAGATGAGAGGGAAAGGGAGAGAAAGAGAGAAAGAGAATAATGGTGAGAAAGAGAAGAAGCGAGAGAGGGATGGATACAAAGAAGGACGATAAGAACAAGAAAGAGAGAGAGAAATGAATCACAAATGATATAAGAAGAGCAGGTAAGATAGACAGACACTAGGTAAATAGACACACACAAACACACACACACACAAACACACACACACACACACACACACACACACACACACACACACACACACACACACACACACACACACACACACGGTGGAGAGTAAGCCTTCGTGGTTGGGGGAGGGGGAGAAGGAGGGAGGAGAGTTTTTTTTTCTTATTTTCTCTCTGGTTCGCCCAAAAGGGGTCCGAAGAGGGGAAGTGAGGGGATGGAAGAGGGTGAGAATAGAGGGAAGTAGGAAGAAAAGGGAGAGGGATGGAAGAATAGGATAAGATTGAGAGGGAGGGAGAGAGGAATAGGGAGAGGATGATGGAGTTAGACGAACAAATATAGAAAGAGAGAGAGTGTGGGTGCGAGACCAAATGAAGAGAAAATTGAGAAGACTGTGAGAGAGAGAGAGGGAGAGAGAGAGAGAGAGAGAGAGAGAGAGAGAGAGAGTTTTTTTTTTTATTGTCAATGGCGTCTCCAGATGACAAATGGTTATCAGGGTAAGAGCGTAGGTTAAATGGGATCTGACCAATTAACTTCATTCTCCTTGTCCCTCTGTTCTTTCTGTCCTCTCACTTTCCCTCGGTCTTTCCCTCCCTCGTCTTGGGATCTTCCTTTCTTATGCCCTCTTATTCCATATCTATCTCTTCTTCTTTTTCTCTCTCTTTTTCTATCTTTCTTTCTGTCTCTCTCTCTCTCTCTCTCTCTCTCTCTCTCTCTCTCTCTCTCTCTCTCTCTCGCTCGTTTTCTTTCTTTTCCCCCTTTTTCTCCTTTGCTTTCTCTCTTTTTCCTTCCTACACTTTTTCATTTCCTTTCTCTTTTTTCTCCTTATCCTTTCCACAGTCTTTCTTCTCTTTTTTTCCTTCCCTTTCTCTTTTCCTTTATCCTTTCCATGCTCTTGTTTCTTCTCTTTTTTTTCCTTTCCCTTTCATTTCTGTTCATTTTTTTCTTTTCTTTTTCCTTTTCTCTTGTAGTTCCTTTTCTTTTTCTTTAGTTTTTTTCTTCTTCATTTTTTATATCCTATCCTCTTTTCGTTCTTGTTTTCCTTTTATTTCCTTATTTTCTCACCTCTGTGTCTTTTCCCTTCTCCTCCCTTCCCTTTCTTTTCCCTCTCTCTCTTCTCTTTTCTTCCCTTCCCTTCCCTTCCCTTCCTAATTTTCTTTTCCTTTCTCATCTCTCTTTCATTCTCCCTCTTCCCTTTCTTCATTTTGCCGCTTCCCCTTCTCTCTATTTCTTTCTCCATTTCTCTATCTTCCCTTTCGTTTATTTTCTATTTTTATTTTTATTTTTTTTTATTTCCTGACAATATTGCGGATGGTGTGGTCTGGAGTGGGCAGCGGGGATGGGTGGGGGTGGAGGGGAGGGGAGGGGGTTGAGCCTTATATTGAGGGCGTGTATATTTATTTTCGTTTTTTTTTTCTTTTTTTTTTTTTTTTTTTTGGGCGTCGAATGTGTTGTTTGGGGACGTCGATTGAGTTCCTGTTTCTTTCTTTCTTTCTTTCTTTCTTTTCCTTATTTTCCTTCTCTTTGTTTGGATTGTTATTGTTCTTTTTTTGGGTTCTCTATTTTTTTCCAAGGGAAGGGGGCGGGGGATTTGTTGTAGTCTGCCTTTTGTCTGATTATTTGTTTATTTTTTGTTTTGATTTGTTTGTTTTTTCTTCTCTTTTTTGAACGTTGTTTTATTTATTAGTTTTTGCTTTTGTTTGTTGTTCTTTTGTTTTGTTTTTTTCTAACGATGATAGCGATGGTGAATGGTAATTATATTCTGAGTCACCTCCTCTTCGACCTTTTCCTCCT